>SJOL01010120.1:365433-407833 GCA_004794785.1 Opisthorchis felineus
CTTAGCGAACAAATTGACTGTGATCCGCCTGGTGAGAAGTTCACACTGTACGAAAACGAACGACGCACATAGTACCGTTAAAATAAGGGCGAGAACAGGGTGTGTTGCGGTAAGAAATCATGTCAAGCAACCTTGTTAGGTGGGTTGATTAGCACTAAAACGTAGGTTTCGTCAGCTTTACGAGAACTAGAAACGTTGCATTCCCGCACACATTCCCTTGATTTGTTCTGGTACTATCGAAATAATCAGGTGGGCATTTACGCCAGTGTTCAGATCTGGAGGAAGTTTACGCAATGTATTGCAGTTTTCCTCATCATTTGTTATAGTGAAAAGGGATATGGCTTGAAACCGTCAACTTCACACGTGGAACATCTCTACTGCACTGGATCAAACCGAAGAGGTAAGGACCGTCCTAAGGTTGCTTTGCTGCGTTGACCCCCACTACTCGACAGCGCAGGCAGTGCTTTTCGCATCATGTCATCCATTTCTTTCGCAGTTGTGTGGGCTAGCCCCTGCTAGAGAAATACCGACAAGCCTCTGGACGTCTTCCACTATGTCGTTTGGATGGCTCATTCTGGTGGGGAAGCTAACATGATGTGTAGTACTATTTGCCACCTGGTTACAAAAGTAAGTCTCACCATCCTGACGACAGTGGAAACAAAGGTGACTGATGTTGTTCAGTCCTTGAGAGGAGGTTAATAAATTACTCATGTGGAACGACTTTGGCCCATTCAATCACGGGGAAAGGCATACCAAGGGCTTAATAAAGTGACATGTTTCGATTGGAATTTTGATAACATTAGTTTAACATTAGTCATCCTCATCACACTGCCCTCCTTGAGAATCTCTCTCGTTCATCGAAACCACAGATATGGTGGACCAGCTTTCGATGGGATGAGGAGAACGGACGGCAACTGTTGTGCAATCAAACAGTGATAAGCAACGAATTTGACCTAATTTGTACAATGCGCCATGCCTGCGATCCACAAATTTCAACCTAACCGAAGTCGACTACTAATCAGTTTTATGACGAAAAACAAACAGAGTGCAGATTTGGTAGATAGGCTCAGGGAATACAAAACCAAATGTGTGGTAAGGCTGTTGCTTGCCCGGCTTCACTTTCATCCATATTTGTCATACTCACACCGTCTCGTCGAAAATACGCATTTCTTACAGTATCCAACACCTCACTTCTACACAATTTCGTCGTAGCTAAGCAATATCCTTTTTTTTTCTTGGGGGGGTGGGCAAATAACTAGGCTGAGAGAGTTCATTCTCAGACAATTCAGATAGCCACTCTTCTCAAACCAGTGACATGTTTTCTTGATTTAACTGACTGGGGTAAAATACGGATACATGGGGGGTGGGAAATTTTAAAGTTCTTTCAAATCTATCCAGACAATTGCAACCTTTCAGTGATAATAAGTTGTTGCACAGTCCTCACCTGGATATTCCCTCTACACGTGGATGGTGTGTGTGTACTCCAACGTATGAAACCCAGTTTTGGGCTAGTTTTTGTTTCTTCACAATATGAGGGGGAACTTTCTCGAACTGAAGAGCACGCAAAGTGCATATATGTTTGTGTGTGCGACCAACCTCCTAGACTAAGTCTACTTACTGTGTTTGGCCGCTTGCACTTCCCCCCAGAGGGTCAGAAGAGTGAACACATTGGGAGATAGACGGCAACTAATTTCAACTCATTTCTCAGCCATTACGCACTTATCCAGGGTCATGAAAACGGGTACACGCGATTCTGCACCCAGCGGCTTTCTTCACTTTTAGCCAAGTCATTCGCTGTCAAGACTTTGTTTTCCCTGCAGTTAACTCGAGCTTCTGAGACACAGGCCTTAGTCGTGGCTCTTTTACGAACGGAACGACGTTCCGCGACCATCTTATTGTACCGTGTCGTTCAGAGAGTTTCGGGGGACGCTTCTGAGTACCTGGAACCTCGGAACCTCTAAAAAGCACTTCACCATACTTCCATCGAGCATATGGACGTCATTTCTGTCCTTCCTGTAGCATACGAGATATTCAGTTAGCTTTTAGGAGCCAGGACTCTAACTTTGGGAGCTCTAACAGAAGGCCGGTGATGACACTTTGAGAAGTGTGCTTTTCAGTTCGTTTATCCTACCTTCCTGTCAAGCCACGGCAAAGGCGGCACTAGTAACTACTCCAATATACTTGAAATGTTTATGATTTAACGAAGATCACCTCTTCATTTCGACCAAATTCTACCCAATCTATTTTGAAACATTGGGCTTGTGTAGCTAAGTTAGTCCCGGTGATAAATGTAGATAGATGCATATTTTGTTCGTAAGGTCGCATACCCTGGGTTATTGATCTTTTCGGAGTTCTCGAGTCTTCGCCACCTGATTGGGTTGTTGACCTTTTGCTGCCTGAAGCGGAAAACGAGGGATTACACGTGACTAACGTTTGACGAAGTTGCACTTCTACTGTAATCCCTCCCTGTAGCATAGGCCGAAGGGACCTGTCGGATATGGTCATCCTGTAGAACGCTGATTTGAAACAGTTATCATCGATAGCAAAAGCAATGCAAAGCAACGGTGCTCTAATGCTGTGCCATTGGACCAGGACAGTTACTCCACAGGAATTGGCATTCTCAAGGCTTGCGCCGTACTAAATGAAGAGTAACGGATACCGACAGAATCGGTGTTTGGCACTCCGGGTGTTATGCATTCCAAAGATCGGCTTGCAGCTGGACAAGAAATGGTGGGAAAACAAGAAATTACACGATGATAATCACCTGTTTTGGCTGTTGGCGTATTGCCTTCGGTTTGTAGCCAACATTGGACCTGGTGACATGATGCGCTTTGTGGCGACAGTTTTCTACACTCTTGAAAAAAGCGAATGTGGGTAGCAATTCGAAACTCCTACCTCTGACCATGTTAAATACCTGGGTGGTTCCAAAGGCGAAGTTGACGGAAGAGCCATTGAACGATACCTGGATTGTTTGACTACCCACGATATCTTGCTCCATGGAAGTTGTAAAGATTCATTCATACATCCTGCATTGAATGGCTGAAATTAATGCGTCCACTAGCGCTTGTGTTTGATGAGCAATTGAAGTTCACCAGTTGGACCCGGTCAGACTTTCCACTCAATTACAACCTTGGTCCGCTCTTCGACAGAATGAAAATCAACAGTCCACTGATTTCCGCCAGATCTCTGAGGAAGCAGAAATGTTTTCCAGCTAAAACCGAATACACCAGATACCCTCGGTTGGGGAGTCGATAGTTCAGAGGCGAAGCATAGGATGGGTGCTGCATTGGCGGCTCGTGTGCGGTCATCATGTGGCACCTCTAGAGATTGTTGGTCCACCCATTTTAATGTGGGGATGAAGTCAATGACGATGGGGTGCGCATGAACGGGAAGGTCCACGGTGAAGTTGATACCGCAGAGCTTTAATGATTATCCGTTCAATATGTTATTTTAAACTTCAAAACCAAAGACCGCACCCATTTTCATAGTCACATGTCAAATCCTAATTGAAGGTATGTTGAGGTGGCGAAAGCTGCGATGAACATTGTTTTACCAACATAGGCGTCACGTGTACCAGCCTGTGTTTGTGTCACCTGATGTGATCATTTAATGTGACGTCTGTTATCTTGCTAACGTCAATAATGCCACTGGCTGTTTATCATCACATCGTTTTGTTTCCACGAGTACTGCTTTGTTAATGTCGCTCGTGTCTGCATACAGCAGGCTGCCAACATGTCGTGTGGCTTTTCTCCCAGAACCAGTTGGACAATTCAGCCGTCCATTAGCATTTACAACTATAGCGAATGGAGATGACCGAAATAGCCGCGTTGCATGAATGTTTTTATCGGTGACACCATAAAATGCGATCTTCTGCATGATTTTCTGTTAGATGCATTCGGATTACTCAGGGGTAACATCAAAAATAGAGTAGAGGACTTCAATGATAGCCATACTATGGCGTTCGAAGCCACTGCTCCAAGAAGTCGCATCCTTAGTGAGTTCGTTTTTACGGAGGGAGATCTGGTGGGTAGGGCGTTTCGCAAAGTTGTGTAGTCGTCTCTGTTTCTTCCCATGTGCCTTGACTGTGAAATCTATAGCATGACTCAAGTCCGTCATGTCAGTTATTGACATTACGCATTACGTACTATCGACTAACCACGTCGTCTTGTGTTTATGTATCAGACTTTGTGTACTTCGTGCTTATCTGTATACATCGGGCTCCAAGCCGTTCGTGTTGTTGTTCTGTCGGAACTAGACACACAGGTCACCATCAACAGTTACAACTGTCCATTACAAGAAAGTATTGTCACCAAGCCGAGGTCTGTTGAAACTCAAGTTGTGCTGGCGTTGAACACCTAGAACTGATCACATTCAACCAATCAGCATGCTAGTCACGTTTTGAATCAGTCGTTCGCTTTTCGACAGAAAATAACGCCACACTATTATTGATCGTACAACGGCTGCGTTAGTGGGATACAATGAAGGCGACAGCTGTACATTTTCAGGGGTAGATCGAGGTATAAGTGTAATCTTCAGCTTTCCCAAGTCATTTTCATCGAACTTGTTCTGTTTTTGTGTGGTATGGATGAGAACAATAAACAAATGATCAAGTCTCCTGATTTAAGGTAAGAAGGTAGCCGATAATCAAGACTATTTGGAACCCAAAGTGTGTTTTGCGAAACGCTTATGGGACTATCCGGTTTTCATTCACTATTCCTGTCTGTCAAGATGGGCACTTCAAACGGTCAGTCTATTTCGGTAAATACATCCATGGCACACCAACATGGTGTCTCACACGAGACTCAGCCGAACCTCTTATTTATTTATAACATTCTTCAAGTGAATGTGTTCCAAAAAGGCCACCTCACGTTCTAGTTGGTACGATATCCGAGATAGCGTGGTATCTTTTACAGAAGGAAATTACTCGTACGTTTTCTGAAAACTCCTTGACAGACCTCTAGCGGTTTCGCCTTTCGTCTTCGGGCTCATCAGGCAGGTGCAGTACCCGAGTTTCCGTCAGTCTTATGTTCTAATTGGACAAAATTTTAGTTTTGTTTTGAGTTGGCTATAAATTTCGAAACGGATTGAGTTTTCATCGAGACACTGTTCTCCTTGATTATTTCGGCTCTTCCTCAAACGAAGGACATACATCTACTTATTGAAGACCATAGGTGAGTGTTCGATTTTAACAGCAAATCAACAGTGTTGAAGACTAGTGTTATGCTGTCGATGATGATGATGGCAGTGAAGCAAGTAGTGTGAAGTGGCGAGGTAAGTAGTATGTTGCCTCTCGACTTGTGTCTGCAAGAACGCTCAGCCCGGGTACTGAGCTGGAAATGCTCGATAAGTCGGACTTGTTTATCTTTTAATTGGTGTATCTTGTTTAAATCGGTGGTTCCATTTACTTGGAATGGCTAGCAGTGCGTGATCTTAGCGTTAACTCTCGTGGATGTCGGTTTTTGATGCCCAAGTGTACAGTGTGCAAAACACCGTTCCGCAAGCCAATAAAGATAATCCGTCATGACTTTGGTTACTGCAAATTCTCTCTTCTCCTCCGGGGCAAACAACCAACCAAGCCATTCGGGTCACATTTCTTTCACATCATTGAACACTACTTCATTCATTTACTATCGCATATTAAGTAACAGTCTGTTCCCGTGATTCTCTGTTATATGTGAATTCTGTTCGGCCCAAAACTCAGACAGTCTCGGAAAATTCTGTGGAAACGCTCGACCGTGAAATTCAAGTGGGGGGGGGGAATTTACATATATGGTACACTCGTTATAGGTGGTTATTACTAACCTGTGTGTCATTTTTCCAGATCGATCGGTCCTTCTAGGACCATCAGTACCATACTCGAACCGGGAAGTTGTTTGCCGCACTATCCGGTAGGGTGAGACTCAGTGCAAAATATTCTCCGTTCACTTCTAATGCATACATGCTCCTTGCATCCACCAAGGACAGTGCCGGGTGTGGTGCTTCAATGGACTCAACTGAACTGCCATTCTCCTCATAAGGTGAGCGTACCTGATGAGCAAGTGTTAGTCACGATCAAGAACATTGCATTACTCACCCTTGGGCAACACTGGTTGAATCAATGAAAGTTGTGTATGCCTAATTGGATTGAATGTATCAATGATGTTATTGAATTTTGCATTCTTTCTGTTTGTCATATGATGTTTGAAAAGTTGGGTAACTATCAAATGAACATTGGTCACCAATTTTGTGGAAATACGCTCAGGGTGATAGCTACTTTGAAAGTTCAAATGTCCCTGGGCTTGAAGAAAAACAGGTAATCATAGTGGCTTTCCACTAGGTAGGCACACCTGGAAAAGTTTGTTTGTGACAGGACGGCCAAAAATTTCCGTTGAATTTAGCCAGCCAACTTCTGATTGGCAGGTTCAGTGATGCGCAGTTGTTTAGGTCACTGCCAATAGCCTAACAGTCTTCTGTTGTCCAGAGGATCTTGTTGGACGGGCGGATGAATAGGGTAGTCTGAGTGACGAGACAGTTTTGGGCAGTACTGAATAAATCCTTGTTACATGGCCAAGTTATTCACGCCTCCAATACTGTCGGGGTAAAAATTCCAGCGATACTAACACTCATGATCAAAGAGTGCACACGGAACAAACTGTACTTCAGAAGGTAAACGAGAGATAAAATTTGGGAAGTAGTTATTGGACAACACAAGTCGGCAATGAAGCCAAAATGGCTTTTTCGGTAGCGGCTTAGGATGTGAACATTGGGTTTCAGTTAGTCCGATTAATCGAAACAGTGCAGGGCGCCTGCAGAAACTCATAGAATGAATAACATGTACTGAAGCTAAAAAGGTTAGCAGATTAAGGACAGGGGAAACTACGGATGAGGACATGCACGGTGCCGTTCTCAACACAATCTGCTTTTGACGATAAAATACACCAAAATGATCTTCGTGATGATCTAAGTCTCCTCACTAACTGTTGACAAAGTCACTCTGTCTTCGTTTGAGCGCAGTGTTGAATCCCTACATGTGGCTTCGTCAGCCCACCATTGCGCTTCGGTGAGACACCAGTTGGTTAGTCTACCAGCTTGGCAGGCTCAATTCGGTCTGAGTCACATGTGAGCACAGCATCCGAACAAAGCACCTCACTTGTTGAGAAAGGGTTGGGGTGGCAATACTGTACTTGTGTTCTTCAGAACGAGGGTAGAGTGGGCGAATATCCTGTGAAAAGTGCTCAACGCGTTGAGACAAAGATTTTGCAGCGTAGGACCAGATCGGTGGACCACCGAGACACATAACACAACTACCTAATTCGTACAGACGAAAAAAGGTAAAACTGGTTTGCTAAACTTTCCTTTTTCGCAGGTGAAAGGTGGTCCCTCAGGACGGAACACACTTGCTTGGTAGGCGAAAGTGATGTTGCGATGTCTGGACGGCCATTTCATTCATTGCGGATACCATAAGCTCAGACTTAAGCAACCACAAATCGATTTCGGAAACCGCACAAAGTGGAGGCCAACAAGCTAACCGACAGATGTGCATAGAGCCCAACGAAAATAGGTGAACATTAGAACTTCAAATTTTGCTTTACTACTTCCAATTTAACCTTCCATCACATAAAAATGGGCTTTTTTGAAAACCGAATTTGGTCAATTTTACCCTTTCACCGAAATCCGTTCGAGCGTCGCGCGACTGTTCAGGCAACAGAGGATATACCGTAAGGAAACATCAGTTGCAATGCTTTTGGGGTGGGGCCATTTCAGGGGTAAGTAGATGGTCTGAATCAAGACTTTTTTGAGCATAGCGAGGGGTTGTTTTGCTCTCTGTTAACATGACTCCACAGAGGGCCCAGAGCTTTGTTTGAGTAATGGAATATTAGATACTTAGAAAGGGTCGACCATGTGGTCTGTTTCCGAAGGATGACCCCAGTCACCTGAGTTACCAGGTGAACGGTTCGTAGCAGCTTTTTTGAAAGGTGCTCAGAGGTCTATTGAAAGCATCACTGGTCCGTAACACCTATGTCTCAGCTCTGGTCACAAGCTTAGTCTTTTTTTGACAACACATTCCATGTTCGTGTTCCATGAGATTTAATCAAACGTAAATTTAGCCCTCCGTACTTCCGGATGGGACCATACAACAAACGGTTTACCGTAAAGCCACCTGGAGTGGCTAATGTATACACTTTATTGGTTTCTCGCCCAGTGCATATAAGCGGGGCATAGTATAAGGTCTTTTCGGATGTGTCTCGGATCAGCCGGATGTAAAAGCCTTCTTAGACGCGATACTATCCGGAAGGGTCTATCTGGGTGTAAACCACACACGCACACACCACTTGATATGCATAGTACCTTTCCTCAGAAATAAGTCTTACTGTGCCCAACTTATAAGGTCGACCACGTCAGTAATCACATAAGAACTCAAACCGGCCCTGAATCTCACTTTCTCAGCTACCCAGTTCTCTTCAACTAGAAGAATTTTGTTTGGGGTGTCTGACCACTGTACCACAGATGTTACCTATAGATCCACTGACTGTTGTAGGGACACAGCAAGTCTTTGAAACAAAAGAGAGCAGCAAATACTTGTTTCAGATGACTCGTTTTCACTGGGTGTGATATCTCTCAACCAACAACATCCTTCTCCAAAGCGAGTAGGGTGGTCTCCATTGAGGGTCCCAGCCCGATAACAGCTTTCAAAAACGCGAGAAAACTTGTTTTGGCCCAGAAATAGGTGTTTTTGGATACAGTAGCCCATGGGATGCTTGTACGAAACAGTCACCTTTCGTTTGGTTCTAAGTGGCCAGCGTGACTCCAGAACACTTCAGTGCACTCGGCTGTCTGGTGGACATAACCAAGCAGGAATTTAGACTTGACGTATGTTGCTATTCAACCTCGAGATGTACCAGTCGAAGTTTTGCGTGATTTCGATTGATTGGTCGTGCCTGATCGGCCAATGTTGACTGTATATAGTCCTTTCCTCCGATCAAGCCAAATGACAGGGTGAGGATTTTACCTGATGCCATCGTTGAGGACTGTTAGATTGTACCAGTCCTGGAAGAGTGTTCCAACAGGCATAATCAAATGAATAAGTGTGAACTGATTCGTTTTCGATTTATCGATTCACTCGACTATAATCAGTGGTGGAGTGCGAAAGTCGATGCACACTCGTCACGCTGTTTTTAGCTTGTGTGTAGGTTTTTTTATCCATTAACGTCAAACGATTAAGCTGAAAGATCTTATCGACTGTTCAGATCATCATCACGGACTAGTTCAAGCCAGTTGTTCAAAAACATATGATCAAACGAATGGTTTGAATCGACCGACTCGTCGGTTTGTATCATACATCCGTCCCTTTTACCGTAACTTAACGGCCAATAAATAAAACATGTTGGATCAGAATTCTCCGATGTAAAAGCTATGTAAATGAGAAGATTGGGGCGGCAAGAAGTGTGGGGTCACTCCAAGATATTGTTCACTGAGAGTGCTTTTAATGGATAGTTCTGCTTCAGCGTCACGTCCGGGTTCACGCTAACATCAGCCTTCTAGGAATCAGAGGATATTTTTAAATTTTGGATGTCGTCTTGTGACGGCCTGTGTTCTAGCGTAATGACTAACTGTTGTAAGCCGACTTGAGTGAGGTAAGAAAGGATTAAATGCGATCGATTTTCACAGTAAGTGATTTAGATCAGAATAGAGTGTGTAAAAACAATTCAACTGATGCAACGAGTATATCGACTGTGAAACGAACACGCCGGTCGGAGCGATAAGTCACAAGCACCGGACTGTCGGGGTTCATATGAAATTGTGAGTAATGTTAACGAATAATATATCGATGACCTCCTTACTGTTGAATATTGTTCAGTGAAAATTTGGTGTTTGAAGGAATTCGATAAGTTCATCCCCCTGATTCTGACAATTCTGGCAGCAAGGAGTTTTCCCATCGCAATCCCCGTCGAGGAAACTAGCTCAAAACAAGCGAACGGATTCCCGAAATGGATGGTCAAGTTTCTAGGAGGAATGCCTTTACCAGTGACCAACCATCACGTCAAACAGTTGAGGTCATAATAACCGTTGATAAGGTATCCCATCACAATGGACTCATCTTAACGGAGCGGACGGATTGATTGTCTTGAGTTTCAAATAAACAACATTGTTTAGGTTGCACTACAGGATACCACTCATCGAGGACCCTCGTCTAAAACAGTGATGCCCTCGTCAAGATGGTTTTAGCCCCATTGGATCATTCTTCCGTCGCGCCCCCTCCTCGTACTGAGCACGCTTTGATTCTTGAAAATAGTTGACCTGCCTTCTGAAAAGAAACATAAAGATTGATACAACCTACATTGTTCACCAGTGTAGGCTACTTGACTGTCACGTTGGGCGACTGATACCGTAACGAATGGCCGAAGTCATTGCGCTCACACGAGCAGGACTTTCTTGACTGATTTTGGCCGATCCATGCGTAATTTCATTCTTGGGCCCTGTTACTGCAATACGGATTGAAGATACAGTGGTATTAGCAAGTAGGACCTGGTCAAAGTGCTCGCTTGTTTTATCTGGTTAACTCCGCCCGGAGTTAACCGGATAAACTTAGAGTCAGATATTCATTTGTTTGTGTTATATCTGACTACTGTCCCCGCTCCAGTCCGTAGTGCCGGAAAAAGACTCACTGACAAGGAAAACAACAGCTTTATTGCGAACAAGCGAGTTCGAGGGCGAGTGTGAAAGTTTAAAAGGGCCTCAAGGTATTTTATTGAGGGACACTGTCTGACCTTGATCCAACGCTGTCCCGCGCTGTCTGGCTTTGACACAAGGTTGTCTAGCGCTACACACTGAGGGAGCATTGTCTGACCTTGATTCAACGCTGTCTGGCTTTGATTCATGGCTGTCCGGTCGTCGTCTAGTGGAGTTGAGGGCCTCAGTAGATTCCATGGCATTCTGTGGTTACTTCCAGGAATCTGACCTTCCTGATAGTTTGAGATCCCTTTGTGTTTGTTTACAGTTTATATTAGTCGTCGTCTTATCCTACATTGGGTGGTAAATTAGGGATGCAACTAGGAAATTAAACTTTCAATTAGTCCACGAAAGCTTATTAACCATGGTTCCAAGATACATCTGTCACTAATTGTCACTTATCATGCTATTCAAAGGAAGCACGAGGGCTGCGATTCTGCAGGACCGGTCGAGATGCCGGAGTTGGGTTCGAACCACTGACCTTCCGGTCAGTAGGTTCGCGTCTCAACCACTGAGCTACCTCGAGCTCACCCGTAGTCGACTACAATCTAACAGCCGGTATCATCAACAGCAGTCCATCTTCTCGTACTGTATGTCGCTGAACTGTATAGTCGGTGTTTCGAACTGGGTGAAACTAACCCAATTTGTTGACACCTTGGTATTTTTTGTCAGGCTTGCGTTATCAGACTAATGGACGTGCGTCTGTTTGAAAGACAGAACCTAACTGATAACCGGTCGAAAAACCGTTATCATTAGGCTTGGAGTGGGGTAGAATAATTCACTCTGTTTGCCAGTGAGATTTAGGGACGCTCAAACCCAGACGCAGATGATCTATGGGGACACTTTTAGGAAAGTGCTTCAATAATTTTCGACGACACTGTAACCCTCATACTGCCCATCAGTGGGAGATCTACGCTAGCTGAACAATGTCTCGTGACGTCTGTTCGACCGAAATTAACGATCTCCTTTTCACATTTAATGGACAGGATCATTTTATTTCCCATGAAGTGATCGTCCCAGGATTTGGGCTGTTCAACTGCCACACAAGTGAGACTTCATCAAGACAGTGGGACCGCAATACTTGGAAGTGTTCTTAGGGTCGACTAGAAATACTGGACCAATCACTGGTAGGCTCACTCTCCACTGTACATATACTGGTTTGGTGCATTAAAAACGAGCCGGGGTACAAACTCCTGTGCGGAAAGAAGTCCTTTTGTCAAGCTCAGTGAGCAGTATCAGGAATACACACTAAAGAAACCTAGCTTGTATACGTATTCGTTCACCATAGTTAACGAGGGATCAATTGCAAGATAAATGGTGTTCACGTTCTTGGCGATTGCTGAAAATAGAGGTGGTCACTTTAAGTAGGCGATAGGGTCAAAACAACCAGTTTTCTGTTCCGTCGTGGGGAGTCTGGTACTTCGGGCGTCAATCCAGTGATGGATTTTGCGAGACTGGAACAAATTGGTCCCCTCATGGGAAGAGTCCTTGCTCGAAAGAGGGTAACTACTGTACTAGAGCTTTAGTATTGTTTATTGATTTTGCAATAATTACCCTGTTTCCATCATCATGAGTCATTCTGCTTTGTGGCTCATATTCAAATTGGGATAGGTTGCACAGAATGACGTGTGATCATCCCAAGAATTCATCATGTTGCGTCATAACGAATACATGAGATGTTCGCACAGCTGGCACTGATGCTTCATAGGCGACCTAAAGCTGTCACCTTGTCATGGTGGTCGGGCTTCTATGCTGCAACGATCTTGCGGGCTATACTAGCTGGAACTCATTTCTTAAAAGTTCAGTCATATCAGGAAGGCCAAAGGGGAGCAGTCAGACCAAGAGCAGCGAGACCCCGTACTACGAGGCGGTCTGGAGGTAAAATCGTTCTGTCCTCTTCGATAGGAGTGTGAATGCAGTAAGGCGTTTCCCCCAGGCGACCAGCATGTCCATATTTATGGAAGCAGCGATGCTGCCTTCCCCAGAGAAAGGACGGGTTAGAAAAGGTCGGCCCCAAAAACCGCACACTCCGATCGCCCAACGGTTGACCGTGACCATCATCATCATCATGGACAGCACAACATCAGCGTTCAGCACTGATGTTTCGCTGCCGTAAAAAGCAAACCCGTTGCAGGACGAAGGAAGTCATCGGTCCTAAGTGCTGGGCCTACAAGGATAGAGTTATAAATGGGGTGGGGATAGGGGAAAAAGTGTGAAAGCGAAAGAAGGGAGGCGTCAGCAGCAGCCTGTTTTCGCTTGCCCGCCCTGCTATGTGCAGCGAGTAAGGCGACCCGGCTGATGGCACCAGGTGACGGTCGATGTGGCATGAGTTTATTCGTATATGTGCAGTTCATGGTTGTACGTGGGCTGGGATACTGCCAGGGTGCTCACATCACGAGAGGAGCGTCCACACTCAGACCCACACACCCATCTTGACAGTGACCGCCGGCGCATTATTCAGTACGGTCGAATTACATTTAAAATCAAAGAGTCTGGTGCTGCTCAAAAGGTACCTGCTGTGCACAGCCACATCACAAGTGAGACAGTAACGCCTTACTCCCTGCGCCCCGGTCCAGGCCGGCCCCCTGCAGCCAAGTGGGTCATACCATTGAGTCATTGGCTCCGGGAAGAGTCCCCCAAGAAGACCCTGACAACCACTGTCTCGCGGTTCGGACTCTTGATTCAGAGGCTAAGGGCAGGGTCCACAAACAAAACACTACATCCTCCCACTGCCTTGTGGGTCAGACTTTTGAGTCAAAGCTCAAGGTAAGTTACCTCAACCAAACCCCTTCTTCGGCCTTGGCAACCAGGAAGCATCACTCGCCCTTACAGTTTTCGCTCAGCAGCAGCTTCATAGACGAAGCGAAGTAGTTCGCCCCATTTGCATGAATGAATTTCCACTAGGTCAATGTAGAAAGCCTTCGAGGAGGAAAAACTCTCACCGAGGAGACATTTCGATAGGCCCGGAGAATACTTGCCTCCTTGAAGGAGAGACTGCTGTATCAGAATGTATGCTGACGATAAACGACATTTTTCGCGGTTCGTAACGGTGTGAATGGTCAGGAGCGACAGTCACGGCTGCGTGACTATCGCAACCGAAGTGAACTATTTCACCAGGAACTTCTTAAATAATTGAACACAATTCGAAATTCGTCGCCCTGATGTATAAGGCATGCAAGGCGGCTCCCATAGATCACCCATCCTATGAGAAAGCCTCATCCCAAGAATGCCCTTCCTGGAGAGGGGAATACTTATCCCGAAAAGCGCCTAGCAACTGGATGGCATGCTCCGGTTTTCAAATGGCTTAACACAAACACACACACTGCGACTATCCTTCATAAGCTAATATATACAAACTTGCAAGAGTGTTTGACTCTGCATGTGTTCCAAAAAGGGGCTGAAACCATCGAGGAGAAGAATGTTTTCTCTCTGTTGATGAAGCAACTCCCTAGAAAACCGAAGAGGAAACACTATCCGGTTCCCCAAGTGGCTGGTTTGCTTCCCAAGAGGACGTTTCCCATACTGCTAACTCAGATGTATTAGGTCGCTAGTACTCTAAACAGATTTCCATAGCCCAGAACACAGGTGGATTCTTTTTGACAAAACCTGACTTGACTTAGCCGATATTGCAGCCTTGGATGCATCCTGTTCGTCGGCGCGCTTCACAGTGGAAATATCGATTGAAGGCTATACAGATAAAGGAACGGGTGACGCAACACACGTATTCCCGACAGAAATCACCATTTTTGTCGGTTCGTCATGACGGCAGGGTCCATCATACTGCACCAGTATGTGGGATCTGCAAGAGTGCTGATTATCCGGTGCATTCCCTTCTGGAGAAATTAAGAATTTTGTTCTACTCTCCCAAAGGGTGTTGGAAATTGTCTGGGCACGAATAAAATTTCGCTGCCACAATGGAGAAACTAAGTGATGAGGTTTTTCTTCGTCACTCACTCACGAGAAAACATCTCGGAATTCTCAGCAACCTTATGAGTAGTGTGTTACGATTATACAGGTATCGCGATATCTCGAATATCGTACCAACTGAAACATGAGGTGGCCTGGTGCAGCACATTCAGTTGCTTGGAAACATCATAAACGAGAGATTCAGCTGGGTTGCAGGTGAGTCTATCGCAAAACCAAATTTGTTTGCAAATGAGTGTATTTTGCTAATCTTGGAACGCTCCGGATGTTTCTACGAAAAAGGGAATGCTGTGAAGTGCTGTCATTTGCACGCCGATTTGGTTTTAACGAGGGACTCAACCGAAACACTCAGTTACGATATTCTTCAAGTGAATGTGTTGCACAAATGTGTGACCTCATGTTCCAGTTGGTACGATATTCAAGATATCACAGGATATTTTCTTGAAGGAACACTACTCACAAGGTTGCTGAAAAATTGAGAACCCATGACTGGTTTCCCCCTTCGTCTTCGGGCTCATCAGGTAGCCGCAGTCCCCGACTTTCTACTTGAGTCCAAATTTTACGAAGTTCGTCCAATACACTCATTTCCAGTTTCTACGATATCCGTATTTGTCCCTTGATTTTAAACGCATTCACATTTATTTTTGTGTTTCGGATTCCCAAGAAACTCGCTCAAACGGAAACAAGACGGTCTCAGGAGAGTAATTTCACTCTACATCCTAGTATTCGCCATTTTGGGTCCACCAGACTTCGCGGTCTAAAGTCTAAAGATCGAGAGCATACGAATACTGCAGACTAGTGAACCGTCATTGAAGACTCGGGGGTTAGTCATCACTCCGTCCCTATAAGGACTGTGGGTTATGAGTGCATCAGAGGCGGTCGTAGTTCGGGAGGGGCTCTCACGAATACTGCTGTGTATCCGTACATGTCAGTCTACCTGTCTTTCCCTATTAAGATAGACGTTTCTGTTTTTTTTCGAAACAGGTAATAGGGGCAGGACAATGTCAAGCTGCCCAAGAGGGATTTGAAAGAAAAGACCCACACAGCCAAGAGATTGCATCTTTATTCCTATGCGCTGTCCAGCTCTGTGCTCTGCAAATATAACGAATGTCTTGAAGATAAAGAGGTCAACTGCGGGGCGGAAGATGAGTCGTTCGAGTCCGACCAGGACAGTGTCCCTGGCCTTAACTCCACCCTCGTGCTTCCTTCATGTGGAAAGGTAACTACAGACAGGGGAGTGCCAGAATGGAACCGTGTTTTCCTTCTGAGAAGTCGTCACTCGAGGATCCAGTCAATACCTGACCACGTGATGTGGTTTCCGTTAGTGACGAATGAGTGGCGCTGTGTCCTGTCTAAGTGAGAGCTAATCACACTGCTGATCAGGAACTCATGGCCAAATGATTAAGTGTCCAACCACTTGCCGGAAGGTTGCTGGTTTGAGACTCCCTACTGGAGTTTGGTGAGATGCGCAATGCTGACGATTCCCAAGAAGAATGAAACAGCCGCACAGTGCTTCTCGGCTTTTTTTAGCATAGATTAGCTTCACTGACAAGATGAAATCTCCATTGAATATTTTAAGCTAACTTACGACCAGTTTGACTTTAGGAGGTTAAATGACACAGTGGAGTGGAACGAATAGTCGTGCTTCAAGACATACATACACACACAAACACAGAACTGAAACACAGCAATGACAATGAGCATGGACAGTGGTGCAAAAGGCTTTGCCGTAGACGGATGGAGGTAGGGCAGAACAGCAGCAACAGTGAGCTGGGTGTGCGCGGGCATGTCCATGGCGATGGAGATTCCCAAATGAAAATGGTCCACAAAGAAAAATATGCGGAGAACTGGCACAATGCTGTCCGAAAGAGATAATGCATCTGGCTTAGGGGACGAACGTCGAAGAACCTGAATAGAGCATTTAGCAAGACAAATCGGTCGAGTGCCGGTACTGTGGATCAAGGATTGTGTAGTGGGCCAAATGTGGCGGCGGTTCTTAAGACAAGCTGCGCGACGTGTGCGTGCGATGATGAACGGATAGCAGGAAAACCATCAATGAAAAATCAATGGAATAGAAGTTAAACAAAACACAAATGGTCACTTCGATACCCTCGCCAGTGGAAAGGTAACCTTGGGACAGTAAGACAGGCAGATCAATTATGCTCTCCCAGTACAGAAAGGCGAGGGAAAGCGACGTAGAGAGAGAAGAGAGCAAGATGACTCGCAAAGAAATCAACAGAATGAGACAAAAAGTTCCACACGGAGATGGTTTTCAGAATAGCCGAGTGAAGCTAAGAAGTGGGCTGTGGTTGAGGGCAGCTGCGTCAAGTGAACCACCAATGGTGAGGGACTTCTTTAAAAAAGTTCTCAGGTTCGAGTGGATTTTTCATACATGCGATCTATTTCCTGCTGAAATCGAAGTTGGAGGTTGAATCGTTTCAGTTTGAGAGCATCAGTAACGAGCCCGGTATCCGGAGTCCATGACATGGGATCCAGGTGAACCTTCTTAGGGATTTCAAACGTACTCAGTCGCTTTTCTCTTCCCACTCTTTGGAGGTCCTTGAGCACGGCTGCCGCAATCTGTGAAGTAGGAAGGACACTGATGTTAGCAAGGCAATACAAGGAAGAGTAGATCTTTCTAAAAATCTTTCAGCTGTAGCACCCTTTCGGTGCCTAACTGCCACGTCACCCAAAGGAAGCAAGAGGGCTGGGATACTACCAGGTTGCCCAAGCCTAGACAGGGAAAGTCGAGATGCAGAGGTCAGATTCGAAACACGGACCAGCCAGTCAGCAGATTCACACTCTAACCACTGAGCCATCTCGCCCTCAAGAAGCTGGCAGTTCCCGGTGGGGTAATGTTTTGAATTGGGAATTTTATTCCACAGAATTACGGAAAACTCACCATTCTTTTTATTTTGAACTGGAACTCTGTGTGTGTGTGTGTGTCGATTTTTGTTTCAACCACAGCCGCATGAAATCGTTTTGGTATATTTGGTGACGGAATTCGGGCAAAACGTCAGAAACACATCTGTCTCGGAAATGTTGAGCGCAAAAGGGAAAAGCATCACACCGGATGAATGGTAGTCATCGGGCGAAAAATTTTTGCCACTTTCATCCACTACTAACGACCGTCCCTCCCTATTTGAAACGATGGAAAACTTGGCCAAACTGTTGTTGCATGGAGAATACCAGAAAAAACTGGAGCTGAGAGACTGGCCGCGTAGCTATATGGACGATTGAATCATTCGGATGGACGTTCTGCTTAGTGTGGACCGTAATGGGGAATTAGGGTAATCAATTATACAAGGCAAAATGGTTTTGTTGCTCCGCTGTGTTGAGAACACACTTAGATGGGTCTATTTGTGAATCTGACGGTGATCAAAAGAGATCAAGCTTTTTCTCACTTATGTACCCATTTAACTTGGCGCTCAGACAGTGTTTTTTTAAACAACAGTAGCTTAGTTTCAATAAGCAGGCGTGGTCCACTTGGTTCCTCCGATAACTGGATCTTGGTCCTTTCTCTCAAGATACATTATAAGGATAAATGAACTGAATAATCATTCAACTAAAACACTCTGCCGGTGCCTAGCTGCCATGCTACCTGAATAAAGCACGAGGGCTGAAATATTGTCAAGTTGCCCAAGCCTAGAAAGGAGCAGTCGAGGCAGTGGGGTTGGGTTCGAACCTGTCAGTAAATTCGCCCCTTAACCACTGAGCTAACTCGAGCTCAACGATCCAGTGGTGCTTTATGGGGGGGGGGGCTGACAGACTCACACTGTTGTATGATTAGTGGTTATGCAATAATACTGAACGCTGGAACATTTCATTTTAGACGAAGTTGAAAAATCCATCCCGTCCTCACGAGGGATGCTCGAAAACGCTTGGATACAACAAATATGCGATTGTCCTTCGCTCACGAAGAGACCTCTTCCGCCGAGGAAGCAGTTTAGACTGGGAGTGCTGTATGCGTATTGGTCTGTCCGCA
Organism: Opisthorchis felineus; assembly: GCA_004794785.1. Lineage (NCBI taxonomy): Eukaryota > Metazoa > Platyhelminthes > Trematoda > Opisthorchiida > Opisthorchiidae > Opisthorchis > Opisthorchis felineus. The sequence goes on from SJOL01010120.1 coordinate 384,053, forward strand.
TCCGCCTGCATTAGAAACTAACAATGGAGGTGTTGTTACCGTAACCAATTCATCTCATTTGGCAGCTGTTTCTTACCTGTCCCTAGACCAGAGGGCAAGGAAAACAAAGCGGAATCGCATGATTGATGACGTGGAGATCACGCCACACTTTTCGGATTGGTGTTATTTCGGTGCGCGTGCACTTGCGCGACGTCAGTCTAGCACGGTTCGCCAGTGGACAAACTTTGGCTTGACACACCAACCGAAAGGTGATTTGCTCAGCCGAACGATCGCCTGACCAATCGGAAGAGCCGTAAAAACCATGCATACGCACATGCGTGGGCGGACCGGAAACTGTGACAGGAAAACGCGAGCAACGAGTCATGGGTGAAACGCATGCAGATCGAGCGGTAGAGACCGGGAAAATAGCATGAGACAAATCCGACCAAAGCCACTGACAGAAAGCAGCTAACGCTCAGTTTGAGAGAAAAAGATGTTGACGACAGGCATCGCGGTCTACAAACCCTGTTAATAGTTGCTGCTAGGGGTAAACGGGAATGCGAATCGAAGATCGCTAGACGTAGAGTTACAAAGAAGGAAGGTGGCAACCTACAGCAGTGAGTCAAGTAGCTAGAACATACCTGCGGGGACTTGCAGAGACACGCCAACCGTGCATTCTGCACGGCCAAAGGGTTTTGTCTGTCATTAGATTTCAAGGCCAACCGAGCCTCTTCTGCAAGGTGTTCGAGCCCAAGTGAAGAGGCCAATTCCATCAGGGCTGTGTATTTGGGGGAAACAAAACAGATGGTGTAGTGCTGGCTTGCATCAGCATACACGCACACCTGCTCCACGTAGACCGACTGCGCCAAAGCCAATTCGACCTTGCTCAACGAGACGTACTCGCCCGCTTGCAGCTTGACCAAGTCCTTCTTGCGATCGATAATTGATAGACAGCCATCGGTGTGCATCAGACCAATATCGCCTGGGAGAGCGAATCCAGAAGAGAATTAATAAAGCTATAGAAGACCATACAACCTTGCACAAGAACAAAACACGGGAAGAACACATCATGGGGACAGGGATATTACAACACTCGTCAAGGAAAAAAAACCTCATTCAACCGGAGACGGAGCATTTTCTGGCTCCAAACGTGGCAAGTTTACTTCCCAAGAGAGTCCATAAACTATTGGATTAGATTTAGAAATAGACTATCAAGTGAAACAGCTAATTTCACAAGTACTTCCAATAAAAGTTCTCACTCGTCACACCGAAAGGTAGGCCAAGGGGACCCACATTGCATCATTTATTGGGATACGTAGCAGGTGACAATAAAGTCGAACCACAGGATGAAACAACACAATAAATAGTAATAATAATAATGATCGTTCAGCCGTGGTACCTTCCCCGTACATAGATGCCGTGCAACTAGAAGGAAGGACAAGGGCTGAGCATACTGTCAGGTTGCTCAAGCAGAGACGAAAAAATCAAAAAGCCAGGGTTACGTTCGAACCATGGACCTTCCGGTCAGCATAGTTTTCCTCGCTATACTCTTAGAAATAGTACCGTTTGGTGATGGCTGTTTGGATTTAACTCGTTTCCAGCCAAGTGGATGACAGAGACTGATGGTTCTCTCGGATAGGTAAGAATTTCCGCCACATTCACTCCAGACGAAATTCACAACCAGAAGTGCGTTACCCCGGTGTGGTAAGGTTAGCCTTCAGCAAGGAATCACCTCCCATCGTGTAGGAAGTTGCGCTTCCCGGATATAGGAAGGGAATGAGGTTTTTGTATAACCTCAGTTCTGCGTTATGTAAACCGACTCGCGATAAACTACTATATACAAAAAATAAGACTCAACTCGTCCGTGCCGAACTTCGCCTGACAGCGGAAGCCATCAATTTTATACCATCGGACAATACTTATAGGGCACAAACAATGATAGTAATAACAACTGTTCAGCGGTAACACCCTTTCGGTATCTAGCTACCATAACACCCGGAGGAAGCACGAGGGCTGGGATACTGCCAGGTTGCTCGAGCTCAGACAGAGGCAGTCCAAATGCTGTGGCTGGGTTCGAACCATGCAACTTCCGGTAGGCAAGTTCATGCCTCAACCAATGACTATCTCGAGCTCGTGTCACAAGCAAATGAGATGAAACGTATATTCGTAATGGACTATTCGTAAGGTTGCTGAAAATTCTTCGACAGCCCACGACCGGTTTCGCCCTTCTTGGAGCTCATCAGGTAGGCGCAGTCCCCGAGTTTCCGTCAACCTTATGTTCTACTTGAACCCAAATTGGACTGATTTCGAAACATCACAAACGAGAGATTCAGCTGGGTTCCAGGTGAGTCTCTCGCAAAAGCAAATTTGTTTGCAAATGAGTGTATTTGTCGAGATGAAACGTAGTTAAAAAATACGTATTACTCATAAGGTCAGTGAAAATTATGAACAGCTCACTAAAGGTTTTGACCTTTTGTGGTTCATCAGGCAGACCCAGTCCCCGATTCTTCATCAATCTAATTTCTTACTGAAACATGCAACTGAACACATATGAAGTCAAACACTCAGTTGTAAACTAAGGCGGTGTTAACGAGCAATTCAATTGAAATTCAACTAAAGGATGTCGTAGACGAGATTTATCTGAGTTTCCTGTTAACACGAGTATGTATCTCCACAAACAAGTGTGTCAGTTGTGGAAAAATTGTCCGTACGATGCTCGTCAAAAGAAAAGATCCTTTCCCCTTCCTTGGGGGGAAGGATTTCGAACCCAGGATGAGCTAAGACAATTTACTTATGAGAGAGTGCACATTCTGCCTGGATTATTGGTTTACAAAATTAGTTGTGGAATTGGTAGACATGATCTGGCCGGTGGGACTGACATGTGATGTGTCTTCGATTGTGCAATGATGCTCGGAACACCGATAGAATGTGTAACTACGGTTAAATGAAAGGACAAAACTGCGTAGTCTGTACGTTAATAAGTTGAAATACGCACCCGTAGGACGCGTTGTAGCACGCTGATAAGGTCGGACTAAAGGTTCCGAACCAAATGTACGTAGAGGCTTCAGTAGTGGTCGAATTGGTCGCAGAATTCAGCAGCTTTGTTGCAAAAGTTGCATCAGCGAAAGCGCTCACCATCCTTCATCAGCCACTTGAGGAGATAACCCTACAAAATTTCCAAGCATTTAGAACAACCCTCCCAACTCGCCGACATTCAAGGTACCCAGTCTAAACAGCTCTCTTCGTCTAAACGGAACACACTACTCATAAGGTTGCTGAAAACTCTTCCCGCTTTGCGGACAATCGCTTGTGTGCCCACACGTCATTCAACCGATCAATAACCAATATTTCACGTGACCACCATCTAGCCACACTGTGCAATCGGGTGGAACGAACAGATTTAGCAAAAATAGGTGGCAACTCTTCGGTGTCCCGGGGAGGGGGGGGGCTTAGATGAAATAGTTCACAGTGTCCGGTATTGACAACGTGGACATTACCTTGTGGGAGTGAAACCGAACTTGGTAACGTTCTGAGATAAACTCCCAGCTCACAATTTTTTTAAGGGTACATTACCGAGAACATGTAGTGGAAACGTAAAGTAACTCGACTGAGGCACATAAAGGACCGCTTGAAGTACAGATTGATTGGTTACCGCAGCGAAGAGACCAGACGAGATATACATGACCGAAATTTAGTTAAAATCTCGTTCGAACATGCAAGCAATCTGCACGTGCAAAACACCAGCAAAGCGGCCAACGCGAACGCTTCAGCTCCGGCTCCAAATAATTTTTCCAACCCCCCAGACAACTTACAACCATAGCAGATATCACAGAGACATGCTATTGTTTGTTTCTCATTGGCGTTCCAGACCGGCAAACATAAGATATCTTCGGAGAACCTAATTGGACTGAATGCTCCTGAGTGATGGATGTTCCCGCGCAGAAGCCGCCAGCAGAATCACCCCGCTATCAGAGTACAGGTGGAACCAAAGTCGCGAGTTCATGTTCAACCACAAACTGACAGACGCTTCAGCGTCTTAGACAATCTTGAATTAGGCGAACTCAGTATCCAGGGGATTGAATGGAGCGAAGGGTATTGCTGAAAATGTCAAATACCTATACAAAGGCTGTCTGATTTCCATCTGTCAGTTAGCATACACATCTTGAAGTCCGGACCGACCATATAGACACGTTTGGAAGTGCGGTGCTGTTGAAAGACAAAAGCAGTTAGATGTGTGAAAATACACCTCAACTTGTCCATCGACATTCGCGTGCCACATGTGATATCCTCGCGTATTTTGTTCATTCGGTTTTCGAGGTAGAGTTACTGGAAGTGTCTAACAAGACGCAGTTGCTACAGGTTCTCGACGAGGCTCTCACGAGGTTATTCCGCGAACCAAACCCAATTTTCATGTGTAGACAACCCGATTTCCTCGCCATTACTGACCCATATGCATGTTCTACAGGGAGCCAGTCTTTCTCTACCCTGTGCGTTCATGACTGGCTGCTTTCACCCGTGTAAGTACGCCGACGGCGTTGGGATTGGTTGCGACCATCGCAGACCAGAAGTTCACATGGATTTATCAACCCGATTGAAGGGTTTTTTCATTTAATCCTGTGAACGCTCCATTTTCCTGAAAATGTTGGGGCGCTTGATCTCTTCCACCCGAAGGTACAACAGATTATCCACCCCCCTTTGCGTTCATTTCCGTTCTCCACTGGATACATTTCACTAGAATAAACGGCACACAGGCCGAAAGACGGAGGTAAAATAATCCGGAACGAAATGGGATTTCTGAAATTTGAAACTGTCTACAACGAACCTGTACAGAACCATCGGATACCATCTTCGTCTTTGTAGAAGTCCCGTGCGGTGAGCTCGGGTTGTTTGAAGTAACCATTGGATACGGGACCTCCAGCGATTAGGATTTCACCCCGAGGAGATGGCTTATCATGCGGTGAGTATCCCCCTTCGGGCCAAGGTCGTAGTTTGATTTGAACAGCAGGAGTTGGAGCCCCAACGTGGTTACATCGCAGATCACCACATTCCATGAGAGTTCCGGACGCGCTTGTTTCAGTGAGGCCGTAACTATGAAGGTGAGAAAGTTTGACACATGACTAGAGCTCACGTTAAGAGATACCAAAGAAAAAACAATGGTAACTCGGGATCACGTCACACAAGACCACTTAGTTTGTTAATGAAATTAGCCCAACCACTGTTAGGTTCAAATTGATAGTGTCTTGGACACCAAGCCACGACCAGAAAGCGATTCTCACCACGTTGAAAAGGTCGCGCGTAACTAGATCACTTATTTGTCAGGGTTCAAGAACCGTTCACTTAGAGATCAGCACTTGCTGGTAAAGTAACCCCTTTCAATTACAAATTTGACGGAACCAGTCAAATTCGATCGTATTCCAGGTGATCAGACTTCAGAGGAGCGACCAGAGTAACGAGAAGCTATAAGTTTCGGGATGTCAATAATCCGCTTGATTTCGTTGGTCACCATGCTAGCCAAGTTCCCATGGACCGTCATGGAGAGAATGTGGAATCCCGTGCCTACTTGAACAAAGAGAACAACCCTTAGCGATGTAGAAAGAGGCGGAGAAAAACCGGATGTAGATACTTAGGTAGAAACAAAAACACAGTTGCACCTGAAGGCACAATAAGAAGGAATGGTATTAATTGTGAATGAACAGGAAGATATAAGAGGGAGTGCCGAGCTAAAACATTCAACTTTGATTGGCCGGTATTTTGGCCAATCAGCGCGCTCGCTCGCGAACCGTAAACAGTGGTTTGTCTCTGAAGTCGATGCCGGATGGCTCTTACTGGGGGGAACCAGTACCTTTCAGAAACGAAATTTGATATGGATCGCTCAAAGACCTGGAAATCAGTTCCATTCCAAACTCTAAACCAAAGAAAATAGAAAGGACTGTTATGGATGAAGTCAGGGGGCTATTGACCTGTTCGCCCAGCTTGACACTTAGTCTGTAAACGTTTCAGCACCATTCGTACCGAAATCGTCTTTCAATGGCATCAAGTTCACAGTGGAAAAATCAACAGCAAGCCGGAATTTTTATGGCCTTGTCACTGGAGTACTAAATGGACAAAATACAAACAGGGGTCTACAGAAAGACGACGCTCACCGACTTAATTTTGAAATAACACAGAAACCAACCTAACTGTCACATACACAGCTGTATCTGGGGGCGCAGTTCAAGAGAAATGAGACACACCGGAACACAGTGAAACTCAAACTAAAAAGAAAACATTCACACGAAGTTTTCTGAAGAGACGATTATCCGGGGAATGCAATTTGAAGACGCAACTTAACCGACTCGATAAGGCGAAAGAATTACATTACCATACGTCCAGAACACTGATGCGATGCCTACAGAAGTTCTACGACATGACATAACAATAGCCCACATACTTTCCGAACACAATGCAGAAAGCTCCATCAAAATTGGGCGGCAAATTAGATACAATAAGAAAGACTAACGTCATTTATACAATCCGACGCAAAGATTGCGACAAACACCACGTGAGGCAATCAGGTAAAAGATAAGAATCAGGCAAAAACAAACTTGCTACGATAAGACACCATAAGTTCTCACTCGCCTCCGTACATGAAGACGAGGAAGGATACGAATTCGGTTGGAACAATGTCACCGCACTAGATCAAGTTGGAACAAACGAACGCGAAATGATGGAGGGAGGGTACTCCATTGATTCAGCAATAAACAAGCGCATTGAGATTGACCATGTCTACCAACCTCTATGGACAAGAAAACCAATCGAACTTGAGGAGGAAAGTCGCAAACTATGGACGGTCCAGTCAGAATAAAGGGCAAAAACTACTGAAACCGAGAGGTGGGCAAACAACCAGCCAGAAAATAGGAAGACAGACCACAGCACAACCCAATTCACAGGTGGGCCAATCAGAATAAGGAAAGGATGAACAAAGAGGATGGGGTCTAACGGACCAATCACAGTCAGTGCCGCTCGTGAACAGCTCACTAAACTAACAGCAAGAAGACATCCAAACAGCCATGCACGCAAGAAGTGCAGGGCACTTTGTATAAAGCTTTATAAACACAAGTCGGAAGAGAGGAAATACTCAGCCAGCTACGCAATGACAACGTCTTTTAAAAACCTTTACAAGCGTCGCGGACAGATCAAAAGCTACTTGATCAACAGCCAATAAACTCAACAGGGCTACCCATATACCGACTAGCCATGAACGTCGACTACTGATTGCAAATAAAAGATGTAGGCAATGAAATCTACAGATCAATAAATAACCAAACAAGCAATGCTTACCCCTGGATGATGGGAGCTAGGCAGATGTTTGCGAACAGTTGAGAATCCTCCGATAACGGGGCGCCACCACTGACAATGTAGCGCAACCGCCCGCCCATTAGTGACCGAACCCTTCGGAAGATGAGTCGATCCACTAGAAAACTGGGGAAACCACCATGAATGCGGCGACACTTGTAGGAATACGCGAACCGGAATAGCTAAGACGGTAGGGGACAGGAGACAATGAGAGTTGGAGTGCACGGATAAACGTGTGAAAAAGACGCAGAGAGTATCATACCGTATCTGTCGCTGTAGGGGAAAGGGGGCGAATATACCCTCGAAAGACTGGATAAACAGAATCATGGACAGTTCAGGGCAGTCGCAGCTTCCACAAAGGGAAAATAGGATGCTTGTTCTTTCTCCAGATTACACATGAAGTCATAGCTGCCGAGGAATGTTTCGGACATGAACAGAGAACTTTCGTAGTCAAGCTATTTGACCACGTAACGGCTGGTGAGATCAAACATGAATTGGTGACCGGACAAATTTTCGGACACCATACGACAAAATGAAAGCCGCTAATAGAGGAAACACAGATGATCCTGAATTCCAAGCCCGAACACGTCAATTGAACTCTTAATTGTCACAAGTGTCGGTATATGAAGTTTGTTGTGGCTGGTGCCGAAATGTCGGGACACTGAACGATCGATCAATAAGACACCATAAACGAACGAGTACGACGTCATCTTTCGATAACTGACGGCGCTAGGTGACAGTTTGATAGCATAGACATAAAACGTGAATGAATTGCATGGTGTCACAGTCTCAGCTGTGAACGGGTGACATTCGGGGTGGCCAGAGCTCTTGAACACAAACACACACACACCGATCACACCTATTAGTCTGAATAGATGTACACCATCGACTGTTTGACCCAACCTGTTAGCAACCAATGCTAGACTGAACGAAAAGAGCAAAACACAGTTCACACTGAACAATACAAGTTCTACGGTATTAGTCTGTGATGCGCACGACAACAAGTAAACAACCGAGTGTACACAATATGGTGTGCGAAACGCTATTAAGGCCACCCCATTCTTCTTAGTTTTCTCAGAAAATTGATAACCAAAGCAGCTGTTCAGTGAACTTATGATCGTTTTTGCTTTGGATTGAACAGAACTTCCAAAAGATCAGGAGAATGCGGAACACCGGTAGAGCCACTTCATTGAGTCCCCCGTACAGCGGACATGTGAAAGGCTCACGGACTCTACCAGTGATGCTCCAGGGGCAGAGTTGAAGTGTTCTTGGTCTTCGGTGGCTCGACATGAGCAATACAGTAGTACAATTGAGTTGCCATTCGTGGATGGAGAAACTGTATGTTCTCACAAGTGTGCCGGAAAAGAACCTCATGCAATCCAAGAGAGTTCGCTTAATCAAAACAATAGGTGTGCAAACATGTTTAGACAAGGAAGCAAAAAACCCGCCACGAGGGCGGGTGGGCTAATGCAACATTTGTAAGGCAGTGCGAAGCAGAAATGTTCGCGGGACGTAAATGCTAAAACAACACCCCAAGTAAAAACGAGACCCCTCAATTTCGACTTGAGGGTCAAAGGCTTGCATCACGTGCTACGAAATCTTTCATGTTTGAACGAAGAAGACCCCTCAGCTGAATGGAACGCACATGGAGCTGGAGCCAAGTGAAGACGACACATCTTGTGAAACCGTGAATTGAAGAAATTGATGCACAAGGAGAAGAAGCACGATCTGGAAGTTCCAGAAGACTGGAGTTTGGTATCGGAACGGCGCGGAGAAAGTGCGGAAGCATTTTCAGTATGTGAAGCCTTGGTTTCCATTTCCTTGGTAGACTAACCTCACGTGGTTAAGTCGGACGGAATCACATCAGTCTACCCCCTTCGCAATGGGACATTGGCAATCCAAGTAGCAAAAATGATATCGTGGCGTCTCGATCTGTGTTGCCGGATCACTATTTCACTCCTTCATGCGATTATCAGACTGTCCTGGGAACAGATACGGACACAAACTCATTCAAAAACGCATGAAGCACAAATCGCAGGGCCTGAATCGGTCCTGGACAGACTGAAGACAGCGAACGTAGACATATAGTGGAATTTGAGGAAAGAACTTCTGCATAGGCAAATGGGAGATGCACAGAACCAGCAACCCTTGGTGATGACCAATAAACAACATTGCTTAGTTCGGACGACAAGCTAGGGGAGTTTTTTGTTCATCGTTGCTGGTGGAATTTTGGACTATCAACTATTCTTTTAGGAAGCAGCTCGATGTGCGGTAGCTAATGAATCAAAAGTCATCATAAACTCATCAAGTACACGTTTTGGATTGCACTGAAAATCCGAATGTTCTAACCGGTGGCCTCAACGGCGCTTTAAAATAAAACGAATCAGGGCACTTTGTTGCTGCCGAGGGCCGAGTTCAGGTGAGACGAAGGATGATCTTAAGGTGGTGTTCAAGTGAAACATAAGGTTGAGGGGAAACTTGGGGAATGCCTGATGAACCCGAAGTGGAAGGGCGAAACCGGTCGTGGGCCATCGAAGGGTCTTCAGCAACCTTACAAGAAGTGTGTTCCACCAACAACCTTAGTTTTAAGCTCTTCTATCAACCTGTGTGATCTCTGTGATACATGCACAAAAAGGAAATGCGTGCGTGCACTCACAACTGCTCAAAACCAAAAGGGCCATCTGAAAAGGCCAATAGGTTTGTAGCATAGTGATACTATCTTATCAAACGACAATGCCATCAGTCACAATGCGAGGATTCCATACATAATCAAAACATGAGGTGGCCGAAATCAGTAGGTGAAGAATGGAAAAGCCGGCCGCAACGATAAAGACCTCGGGTGGCCTGTGCATAAACTGAATGAACCGCGGACAGAGTCAGCGGTAAGAGCGTAAAAACCAAGCACAGGACAGTCATTGACGTAGGCTACTTGGTGTGGATCGAGGTTGGACGCCGAAACACCGGTAGGATAAACTGTACAGAGCTTCTCTCGGTAGCGGGTAGATAATGAATAAGCTGAATCCTGTATCGCAACAGGTCAAAAGCCCACAGGTTCGGACCACACAGAACGATTGCTATGCCAATGAATCAGAAATAGAGAGTGGTGGATATGGACGGTACCTGGGAAAAAACCGTACTCCCCAAAACCCATGTACTAGGTATAGTCAGTCCCGGGCTTGACTAGCAAATGATGGCTAGATTTCAGTTTGTGAAAAACTCACTGCTTTAGAGAACTCCCCACCAGCATTGACCCTCTCCCATACAGCTTTCGAAACGCGTTCAAGTACGGTAGGGACACTGGCAAATAGGGTTGGCCGCAGTAAGGTCACGTCACCTTTGCAAAAGTTCTGTTTGATCCGCGATGAGGTATCTGTCAGAGTTTGCGGATTCGAATAACCAATCTATTTGGGGGCGGGAGGAGAGAGGCAAAGGAAATGAAAAGAAAATGTATCAAATTCACCTTAAACAAAGTGTGGGAAATACATCACAAAAGCCTCTCGTCACATATGTCAGCACTTAAAAAAAATCCAATCTCCGTCGTCCTTTTTGTGAGCGAGATGGCTCAGTGGTTAGAGCGCGAACTTACTGACTGAAAGGTCCGTGGTTCGAACCCGACCTCTGCATCTCGACTTCCCCTGTCAGTATCCCAGCCCTCATGCTTCCTTTGGGTGGCAAGGCAGATAGGCACCGAAAGGGTGCTACAGCTGAACGACTTTTTGTGTGTGAAAGTACAGCACCTGCTACTCTCACCATGCGTTGTCAATCTGCAAACTGACCGCTTATTTTCATAAGTCGTCTGCGATCCGACCTCTACACCGCAGCACTGACTTGTCAGCCTATCCCAATTGACTCCGTTGAACATCATACCAAAGCAAACTCTAAATTTGCCTGCTCTAGATGGGATTGTAGCGGCCACTTGTTCCTTGAACCAACTTCGCGTAATCTGTCTAGTACATCCGTGGTTACTAGATCACGTGATTCCTTTGTTCGGCAAACGCACAAATCACGTGACAAAACCTCGTCCCGTTCGCAACCTAGGCCAACAGGTCAGTTCCCGTCTTGTACGCATCGGAACGACTCTCCATACTATACACACGTCAAATCTTCCTATATATAGGAAGGCACCACACAGTCAACACACACATACGCGCGCACACAAGGGGCATGAAGTCAACCAAACTACACAAGTCCACGGACAATTACGGAACACGTTAGCAACTATACTGCGGAGAAAACACGTTCCCCCGTCCGGACTTCCACCCAGGAACTCTCACGACTTACTCCACCTTTCGCATTGCATTTATTTTATACTTGGTGCAACTGGCCACTGTGAACTACTGTTAACCATAGCAAAAACCGTTATTAGTGCATACACTTGCTGAATTATGTTATGGCTATCGTCAACTGTGTACTGATAGGATCAGATAAAATGCATCGGCGGTGGCAGATTTTTGGACATGGCTGAAGGCCAGGCTATCAAAGCAATCGGAATGCCAAGAGTGGGTTCGAACCACGGTCTGTAGTTCACTAGCTTCGTGCTCTAGCCACCCGACCACCCACTTCAAGCAGCCTTCACAAACAGAACGTAAATACGGTGTCGAACCTAGCCCGGATATTCGAATTGGGAGTTAACGCTTTGTAAGCAACTATCTGTATCACTGCGAATGCTTCTTTCATGTGAAGTTTCCATTCCCAATCGAAAATATGCCAACAAAACTTCGTGCCCGACGGACGGCTTCCACTCAGCGTCCAAATCGCAGCGAATACGGACGGGCAATCTACTCAGTCGAGTCCTCTGCGAGCTTCGCTAAACAAGCACAGGTAAGGTAACCGATTAAGTCAGACACATCGATCAGGTATGAGAAGAGTGGTTAAATCAAGTGACAGTCAGCAAAACTTGAAAACGAATTGAAAGCCACGGCAATCTCTCCCCAATATAAGCGATGTTTTCGCATCTGAAGTAATATTTCGTGCGTCATTGAAAAATTACTTCCGCGACATAACTCCCTTGTAATTTGCCCGCCCTCCAGCCAATCCGAGTTCGAGATAGCTCAGTAGTAAAGGTGTGAGGTTACTAACTGGAAAACCCGTAGCTCCAATCCATCCTCGGTATCCCAGCCCTCTTGTTTCCTTCGGATGACGGGGGAGTTATGCGCCGAACAAGGGTATTACACTTGGACGGTTATTAGTAATAACAACAGTAATAATAATATTCAGCTAGTGCAGCTTTTGCCAGATGACGAAAGTACCCGACTGCTGGCTTGTTCCGCGGGCGTGGCAATCGGACTGCAAACGTTTCGCCACCACTCGGGGATACATTATCAGTGTGCGGTTGAGTGGGTATTTCCTCCCCCTTGTGCTTGCATTTTCGAAGAGTGTGCGGAGTGGCTTCCCGTAACTTGGTTGGCGTGTTTGTAATCTGTTGTGGTCACACTTCCTAATACTTGACTGATTCGTGGAATGCATCCGGTTCAGCAAATCTGTGCCTCTGTTTTGACTGGTCCGCTTGCTTGTTCTATTGTAATACGTCTTTCTTTCATTTGATTGGCCAATTGAACAGTCTACTATTAAGTAGTTTGCTTCTACTTGTCTTGCCTGTTTGTTATTGTTCTGTTGTTCCATTTTCCACAAGGTTCAAAGTCCAGGCGATAGGCGTTTATTTTCCTTCGTAGGGGCTGGCAGACTGCGTCAAGGTCAATATGTTTATCGATCGATTCTTCTATCGAGTCCTATGCCTTGATAAACTCACGCTCACTTTTTGTTGTTGCATGGGCAAGTATCTGGACATCGTCCCATTTGAACCGATGCCTTTCTCAATCTGGGAAGCTTGTGTTCACGTATTCTGGTGGACAGCGTTGCAATCGTTATATTGAAGTACGTCTGGGTGATTATCAGGGAAGATCCTACTGGTCTCCAGCCATTGGATTGTAAAGAACAAGTTAACCAACTTGGGCACTATTTTCAGTTGTCGGTGAATCCGGTGAGCTCGTGGCTGCTTCTAAGTACCTGTGGTTGACTATGATCTCGGAAAACCAGGCGAAAGAAATGATAACCGTATGCACAAGTATTGCTAGAAACTTCGAAAGAAACGCGATGGATAAGAAGCCAGATAGGCTTACGCGTAAAATTCGCGTATTCCGGACTTCTATTCACATAGCGTTAACTTAGAAATTCGAAACTTAGCCGTTAGGCATAGAAGGTATTCGGGAACTCGAGTTATTTGATCATTGTTCCGGTGAATATCGAATAAGTACCATGAACAAGATCCGCTCAATTTCTGATTTTATTCAGCGGCGCCGACCCAGGCTGATGCAAGACCGTAGTGAGAGAAGCAAACAAACACCGCCAATATTCGACTGCTCTGAGTAGCGCTGCCAACTGGATTAAAAAATATAAATAAATAAATAAACAAATAACTCGTTCAGCTGTAGAACCCTCTCGGTGCCAAGCTGCCATGCCACCCAAAGGAACCACGAGGGCTGGGATACTGCCAAGTTGCCCAAGCCTAGACAAGGGAAGTCGAGAGGCAGAGGTCGGGTTCGAACCACGGACCTTCCGGTTAGTAAATTCGCGCTCTAACCACGGAGCCATCTCGCTCGGGGAGAGAGGGTACCGTCCCTATGTATAAAGTTTTGTGGGATAAAAAGAGTGCGGAAGGTGTGCAACGGAAAGATAGTAACGCCACATCGAAGAGTGGCCGAAGATACTGGGGAGGAATGAACAATGGTCAGACACGGTTTGACTCACACGCACTCCCATGATAACACAGCACAGTTCGCAGTTCAATTCAAACACGTGTGCCAAGGGTAGATAGCCAATGTAAATGTCGTAATTGCTTCGAAGTTTCGGAAGCCGTTGTAGGTGGCCCGCAATAGCACTGACCAGACACTCGTGAGTGAGTTCGACGCCCTTGGGTTGACCTGGAGCAAGCAAAACGGAATGGAGATGAAATGAACCTCCATCCCTCATTATACAGCGGGAGTATTGGCAGTAATGATAAAAATCCAGAGAGTTGTGGAGAATACAGTGGTGTATTGGCCTAGTAAATGGCGTTCATACCACAGAACTACGAATCTGATGCTCCCAGGACAGCACTGGGAACGAACAAACAGCAACATTCCTTTCCTTGCGTGAGCGCGGCAACAAACCGATCTCAGTTGTGAATTCTATGTGAAGGATCAACGCGAAGCACACCAGAATCTGGGTCTGTGTGAACCTGTTTAAAGGCTGTCTGCTATTCAAAAGTTTCGAACTTCTTCAACAGGATACAACAAAACGGGATTCGCACATAGTCAGCGTTTACTAAACTGAACGGAATGCGCTGCACAGGCGACTGTACTTGCTATTCGGCTTGATAGATTGACGGTCAGTTTGGTACATCAACAAGCTTGGCAAGGAGAAAAGTTAAAAAATGATATGAAGGGGTAAAGTCACATGAGAATCAGTGAAATCGATATTTGACGTGTGTCGAAAAATGTCAAGGTAAGTGCGGGTACGATTTAGTGGACAGTTGATCATGAAAGAAGACATAGGGGCTGAAGACCCGGGAAGGACCACGCTCGGAAAGACAGATATTTAATCATACCACTTAAAGTGCATCAACTTAAGTAAACAGATGAGCTGGTCCGAGTTTACCATACATAGAGCTCATTTCTTGATGTTATTTGGAGGATCGGGGAATCCAGCCGCCACATCGATAATGGTTGTGGCGACGTTGCCCTTCACATGGTATTGAATTGGCTCGTTGCTACTACTGGGTATGGTGAAGCTCACCGCAGTCCATGTTGGGGGGATCGACCAAAGCAATTGCTTGATCCGTCTTTGAGGACCATGGACCGTGCGTAATAAGGTAGCGACAGACATTTGAAGATACGGTCAAGTGAAGCAGACAGCTAGATGGCCGATCGACATCCCGCAAGAATGTTTAATCCACCTTCATGCACATACCGGTGTATTAACTGTCTACCTACATTTATCTCGGATAGTATGGAAGAAAAACAGCAGCTACGGACTGAGAAACGATTCACAACCAGTTCCCGGGTGTTCGGAGGCCAAAGGTGTGGAGTATCATGTGTTACAAAGCATAAAATTCTGGTTGGTTAGTGGTAACACGCTCGCTTCGCATGTCAGATGTACGGAGTTCAAATCCCGGCACGGCCATTGGATATGCACTGCTGATGAGCTCTAATAAGAGCGAAACTCGAGTCCAGTGCTTTGGTGTGGACTCACCAGGATGACTGCGAAAGGACAGGAGGACGATTGTTCAAACGAGAGTCATGTGAGCATGTATTCCACAAAATCCCGCAACCACCAACATTTGAAAATTCATTTTGCCGCAAGGTTAATGGTATTTTCTCATTGAAATGGATTTTTCGCGCCATAGTTGGGGGGCAGGGGAACTGGTATTGACCCATTTGCTGAAAGAGGTAGTACACAGGGCTAGTGCGAACCATTGTACTGAAGTATATAAGGAGACAATCAATCAGCTAGAATCCATAACTATTGACGTGGCTGAGTTTGTCAATCAAGTACCTTCGTGATCTGCAGACGGTGTGATGGATACGCCTTCAGTCAATCAAAAGTTATGACCACGGAAACACAATCTATGGGGATTCACCAGCTACTCTGTCACATTCAAGTTCTTTCATTGAAAAGTTGTTACGCCTATCTGAGCACCATTGATCGGATGTTTATACCGCATAACCTTGCATTCACATAACACAAAGTATCAAAACGATTTTAACAGAAGCGTAGATATTTACGGTATTTGGAAACATTTCTGTTGGGAATAAGCATGGGCAGAGTGGAGGACAATAGTAAATTGTGGTTGTCCCAACCTTGTTTCGTCAACCAGGGGAGGGGCAGAATCCCAGAGTCATCGAACAAAAGAGACATACCTGTCGACCCGCTTGTATACATTATAATGGCCAAATCGCTTGGTTTTGGCTGTTTTTCCGCCGGCGGCATCCACAGACCCTGATAGGCCGTGGAAGGTGCACTATTAGACGAGTTTGTGGTGCGGATCACACTGCTTTCACTAGAAGTATCCGTTGCAATACTACTGTCTTTTTGTTTCTGTTTTAGTTCTTCCTGCTGGGCCAGCATGATGGCCGCACCAAGCCGTTCGACTTCGATCAGATCATGTAAGTGTAAGTCTTGCGGAGCTTTGGTGAGTGCTTCAGCGACGCTGGTCGTGGCACTACCGGTGGGCACTGCAAGATTGTCCACTTCGGTGTACAGCTCACGATTGAACACACCGTTGCTGAAGTAGATGACGCGTTTGATGGTAGGACAGCGTTGGACAATTTTCACTACCTTGGACAAGAGTTCATCACTCGTGAACACAACACTGACCTGTCAGCGGGTGAAGAAAAAAGGACCAGTCACTAAATATGTTACCGGAGAGGTGAAAAATACTGAAAGCCGATGTTGAACATTAACCAAAAGGTTGGGGTTATCCGAAAAGTAGAAATGGTGCACCAGTACTGCTTACTTTTCAGGGCACCCGAGAGTGATTTTAACCTGGGCCCAAGTCCCTACTCATGACAGTGAGGACTGACAGACCTTTGTGAAAGAGAACCAATGAACTAGTTTTCGGCAGACTAAATATCTGAATAATGGAGATGTTCACGGGCCATCGTTGTTCAAACAGTTTGTGACTGAAACGGGATCATCACAGAATGACAGCGAGTTATCTCTGGAACCGGTCAAAAGTGAGGCTACGCGAGTTCTGCGGCACTAGTCTACCCACCTCTGTGTGCATGCTACACTACGGCTGCTGACAGCATCCCGTCTGCTTTCAACACCATTGCCTGGCAACCTTACAGCCGTTGAAGAAACTGATCTCCTGCAGCAGGAAGTGTAGCTGCCATCGATATGACTGCGAGCCTGAAGAACCTAAACTCTCCGCACCCACCTGCATGGGGGAGGGCATGCCCCGCGCAGTCACACTGACGATTTGGCACACTGCTGAAGTTGACATGCACATGTTGGCTGTTTGTCCAGCCTTGCCACTTTCACCCATGTACTTAGAGTAGTTGTCTTTCAGCACCATTCACCTCACTATGAGCGCTCGACGTAAAGTGATCAGACTTGCTGTGATATATGATTTTCAGACCCAACTGATTCTTTCGTCACATACGTTGCTGCCGACAGCGTCTAAGATACAGATAAATTTGATATGCATGGTTTTCCGGGGATAAATTAGCAGTCGATGGATCGACAATACTTCCCTGAGGACTTGAACAATACGAGATTTACCGCACCTCCCCGGTGTTCGAGTATGGGCCAACCAGACAACCCAATATCGTGTTGGTTGGAAGACTGTATGGTGGATCAGATACGGAGTAAGTGCAGAAGTCTCATGATTGATCAGAATACCGACCAAGAAGTTTGGCGCTTAGGCTCAAGCGCGGTCTTGCGGAGGATTCCGCGATTTGGCCTGCCCTACTTGCTAAAACAGGTTCCGACTGGAAGATACCGCAAGGTAGGCAAGCATGTCCCGGAGACGGAGGATGAAAAAAAACAACACATACCTTCTGAGATGTTGAGGTGTCCGAGACTCACTATACTAGTGACCTGAAGGTACTCACCGACGTGGCGATGTCACGGAACAGTAATACACTAGTACGAAATGCTGGTGCACAACTGTCATACAACTATGAGGAATAGCGCTCCGGTAAAGTAGACAGAAAGAGGAAGGGCATGAGATTATTACAAGCCGTCTTACGTCCACTTGGGAAAATATCGGGAAGAAGGTACCGACATCTATAAATAGCAGTACGATAAACGCATCTAGGCACCATATTGAAGTAAGACACCATCAGTAGGACTGACCCAAGGTCATTTACGAACCTTACTCGACATGAGCTCACCGCATACAATGACGGACAAACTTTGGCTGGACAGTTCGACTGGGAGTGACGGCATACTTACCACTGGGACCGGTAACGTATCACGGCCTGTAGGGCGTCCAACCACGTGCAAAGAGACTCACGTAAACCTCAACCAATAATGCGAAAGGATCCCACAGCACATACTTTGGGAGTATTCGCTCTCATGCATTGTCTTCCGCGATCCTTCCGCCAACAAGATTTTTGATTGGAAAACAGTGTTTTCTCTGGCAAACGGTGGTTGGGTTCCGATGAGTGTTATTCACTGCTGTACTGATCCTATTCCATCCCGCCAATGCCTATGGTCCTCAAACAAAGCCTTGGCTTCAGAAGCTTAACCACAAGGCAGCGGTGGCCAGCGTAAGGCTGCCACAGTAGCTTAGTTTTCAAAGAAGGGGTTGTCACGTGTTCCAGCCCCCAAGCTGGAAGGTCAGGAGACTGTTAGACCTCTATCTGATGAGCAAACTGACAGGAGACTCCGTGTTTGCCGAGATACGTACATGGTGACACCACGATAGGGTTCGGTCTCCTCGAGACAGTGCACAACAGTGGCGCTGTTGTTTTTGTTCTCTTGCTCTCAATCATCGAACTGCCACTCTTTCGTTTTTATCGGCTTTCCGAACCTCCTCTATCTCACACTATCCGCTTCCATAAGCCATGGCGACCTGAAACACATGCACGATTCATGATTGTCGCACTGAGCTCACCGAACTGGTGGGCAGCACAGCAAACTAATGACCATAAAACACGAGCAAAACACGCTGCTCAAACAGAAAGGTTGAATTAAATAGTTATGAATAAAGAACTCAGAGCACGAATGCCGAACTGGACCTATTTTCAAACAAAAACGGAATATGGTCTTAAACCAAACACAAAAAACTACCGATTGTTTACCAAGCCCTTCTGAAACGATGACTTCTCAATCGGTTCCAAACTTTTCCCAATTGATTGCAAATACATTTAAATAAAACGAACTTTAGCGCTGTAACGAGGAGGCGATGCACATAAACAGCTGCTTTAAACTGCCAAGTGAAAAACCAACATACCTCTGTTTCGTTGAGACCATGAACTAGCGCATCGTCGCCAAGAGTAGAGTACAGTGTGACAACTGGTCGGTTAAGACGAAAGGCTGCTTGAGCCGCAAAGAGCCATTCAGCACGAGTTTCACTGAATATGGCGATTGGTCGACGGGGATGGGTTTCTGAGGCCAACATGGAGTAGAGTCCAGCCGATATACGTGAAACACGACGTTCTGCGTCGCCAAAAGTTTCCCACGAATACTCACCCAGGATTAGTTCGATCATTCGACGGCCATCTGGCGTTGTCTGTGTAGCGGTAACAAGGCACGGAGAAAACTTGATATCAGTGAAAACTAGCAGTCAAAATATGACGAGACACCAGGCAAGTTAGGACAGTCAGCAAACAGGTGATTTTCTGACAGAAACGTGGAGAACGTAGCAGTCTATCGAAACAGGGTTGTGCTCCAAGTGTAACTGCACCGCGAGCACGGGTGACAACAACTAAAACAACAGAGAATTTCACTAGTTCGTATCAGCCGACTGGAACACATTGGCGTCGACGCTATTGACGTCGCAGATTGATAAGATCGTGACTTTTCACATTCGATGGTCCGTCCGTCCTTGACCAGACCAGAGGATTTAACAGAGTTGCCCAGTTGAATGAACCGGTCCACTAAACGGATTGTTTTACCTGCGAACATTAGGTTTGCATTTGTTCTCAACCAATCTCTTGATAGTGCAACCTACTTGTCAAGGTTATTAACTAATATCTCCATTTGCACAAGGCTCGACTCAAGAAAAGCTATATCGTCTACTTATACGATGTCTACATTGATAACAAAGGAGAGGAGGAAAGGGGGAGATCAGAGTAGCGTGGTTGACCTTTACTAGGCAGCTTTTTGATTGGGAGTGAGATCCAAAACAAAGTGGACCTAAAAGGCATCTATGTAAAAGCGTAGTATAAAGGTAATGTATTGCGGTAACCAACAAAGTCGGTGGAGACAGGATTTACAGTTACAAAATATTATCCGTTGGGTCCTCAGAGTATGACTAACAGACCTGCTCAGCAAAACGACTCGAGATAGACTGGAATATTCAGGCCGGGTCCTTGGTTTTCAACTGCTCCTGTCCAGAAGGAGAGTTGAAACGATAGAAAAATTGCCCGGTCTCTGCTTGGTTATGGACTATTTCGACATATGGTGGAGGCGATTTACCACCGGGAGAAACTACTCATGAACTACAGTGCGCCGATGATGTAGTGAGGATATTAGATCGTGTACAAGGGACTTGATCTGTCACGCACAAATCAGGGACTTCCGTGCAGTAAACAACTTGTTAGCACGTGAGAATCTCCTGGAGAAGCTGATTTAGTGAAACATATATATCTCGAGTGAACGAAAAAATCACAGGGGCATTTACTTCCTGAGAAGTGGAGTTTGCCCCACCTGAGGGGACAGCCGGGTGTTATCCTCAATCCTCAAGAAAGGTGGTAAAAGTGTGAGAAAACTATGGGAGAATCTGTCTCATAAATATTGTCGCTAAGGTCCAAGCAAGTTTCGGAAATACGCCGTGGCAGCTGGCTTCCGCTGCCGCCTAGGGAAGTGCCACCGCCCAACCAATGGGATCTTAATGCCAATGAATCAGCTGACTTACCAGCTGTAAACCATATACCATGGGTACATTGGTCCCAGCTGCTACAGTTTCGATCACCAGAAAGTGGGAGAGGAGGAGATACGGCAAAGCCTTGGAGGCGATGTCATGTTCAGTTAGTTTGGTAAACTGGGAAGCTACGCATTGAAGGCGATAGCTTTGGTGAGCGAGCGCCACCGACTGCGCGATTGGGACATTTTTGCTAGTGTCATTAACCATTGGTGGGTTGAGTCCCAGAGTCCCCATCTAGGGAGGTGGCGCTTGTAGACCCGACTGAGTTTACTGGTTAGTGTTTTCATACTTCGTTGCCACGTCATAAACCGTCCACCTCTCGGTCGCTTCCACTTAGTACAGGGCTGTGCGAAAAGCGCTCTGTGAGGCAGAGGGTCCTTTGGCATGCGGAGTGCACGTTCCAACGAGCGTAACCTACGAAGAAGGTTACGAACTCATCGGAGAGTTCGTTCTTCCTAACACCACCTGGCGTACATCAGCATTATTAATCCGATGTTCCCGCCACACCCAACCAATGCTTCGGAGACACTGAAGGTCGAACACTGACAACTTTCGTATGTCCTCTGCGCGTAGAGGCCACATTTTTGATCCATAAAGCAGTATGGGTCGCAGTGCCGCAGTGTAAGCTCAGCCCTTAGCAGGTAAACCCATGTCACGTCAGCGCCATAGGTGTCGGAGGTTGACAAAAGCTGCCCTGGTTTTCCAGATTCAAGAAGTAATATTATCTCCAGCCAGCCCACCATAACATATACAACTGCCTAGAATCTTTATATGGTTCACTACCCAAAGTCTCTGAGTCGGAGTGCTGGTCATAGCCACAAAACGAACATTTATATGTACAACACGATAAAATATCACCACTCCTTGAATTTTTAAGCTTTAGTCTGCAACATCCGTCGCTTGTGATCCTGGATAGCACAGCAACATTCAACTCTATGGATCGGGCGATTTTATGGAATCATTCACTAGGAGATGAACAATTGAGAAGCGTGAGACGTGCGTGTGATTTCTCATTGAGTCCCAGGGGAAGTCGGGGTCTAAGATCCGCTTTTTCGCCCCTTAGTAGTGTCTAGTGAACAGTGGCAAAGCTGTCCTATCCAATGTTTCTAATGGAGTGATCAATATCCTCTACAGTGCATTGGAAAGTTGCCCTGGCGGGATTTCAAACCTCTTTCCATCAGTCAATTTAATCGAGTTAACAACTATAAAGCATGCAGCAAGGAAACGCTGGTTCCGACTGCCACAGTTTCAGTCACTAAAACTGGGTAATCAGGGGTGTAGCCAGGCGTCGGAGGCGATCACCCATTTAAATTGCAGCATCGTTAGTACGTATCGACCGCAAGCTGAAAACCCATCAAGCTGTGCCTCTGGTAAGCTGACACTTCTTACTTGCACCCTGGTATCGCCAGCGATTAGTACAGCATCGGCACTCCTCGTAAGGAGTAGCAGATCGGTTAGTTCCCGACTAAATGTACCTTTCACAGAATGAGCTAGAGTTGGTTGTTGCATATGTAGGAACTACGAACAAACAACGGATGTTACTTCGGTTGGCGCGGTTCTTATGGAAGCTAGCGCAGAAACAACGCGAGGTCGGTTATTTACGGTAATCCGGTAAAGCAAGGAGCTAGGAGCTGCGGGCAATATCAGCACCAGCGCAACCCTCTGAAGCAACGATATAATCGCCCGTGGCGTCCTCATAATGGACGTGCACTAGGCTCGGCTAGCGTACTCGGACCTTGTATCCGGGTTTCAGAATCGTAGAAAATGCCTATTGACTAAGTATCAGGATTGCGCGTTGGGAGTTTGTTGGGCGATTTGCTTAAGGTTTCGGTGAAATCAGGGGCACAAGGTCTGAGAAGCGGAAGCGAAGTGGGAGAAGTAAGCGATGGCGCGCTGTAAGCCATTCTTTTGAGTGGAGAACTTACATGGTTCTAAGACAGACAAAGGAGTGATCGGTAAATGAAACAGGGCGCTAAGAGGTAATCCTGAAGGTGAGAGATGCTACCAGCAGTCAGTTTTGCTTACCCACCCTGCTGTGTCTGTAGCAAGTACGGTGATCGAGCGACGGCACCGATATGACGTGATATCATTCCTGCTTGCGAAATCCACGTTTGTGCTCGGACTGAAGGGGGATGATTAGGGACCTCAACCAAAGACCCCGGCTCAAAAGCCTGACCACAATGCAGCGGTGGCTGGCGTACGACTATCGAAGCAGTTAAACTTTTTAAGGAAGAATTGGTGACACACGTCCCGATTCCCAGCCTCGAAGACTGTGTCTGACTTCTCATCACACTGACAACCACAGTATGGCTCAACGGGTCATGGGGGCGCAAAAACCGCCACACCGTGGCAAGGTCCAGTTCTATAGTATCGAAGAAACTTACGTTAAGGAACAGGGACCTAAAGGTGGACTGGGGTTGACGTTACCCCGAAGCCTGAATAGTTGAAGGGCATATGGATCACGGAGGATAGGGTAAGAGATCAGTGTGTAACAGTAACTTGTTATTGACGTGTTTTCCCCTTGAACGCCAACGGTCTCCTGGACTAACATTAAAAGACAGTGGAGTTTCTACGTTCTGCTCGACTGAATTGTTCGAACTTACATAAAAACAAGAACGAGGTCTAGCGAAATGTAAACAGCTGAGAAAGGCACTGTTCTGTACCGTAGAAGTATAAGCATTACATCAACGAGGTTATCAGCCTCCATGATACTGCAACGCCTAAGGTTGACACGAATTAGAGTTTCAAGCGGTATTTCGATCAGATAAGGTTGTACTGATAACCTCTTTACACTGCATCAAGTGTTCAAGCACCACCATATACCACCGACCAACAATATCTACTGTACGTGACTTCAAAAGGAGTTTTGACACTGCACATAGTTAGTCATAGAC
>SJOL01010120.1:407971-418074 GCA_004794785.1 Opisthorchis felineus
ATATATATATATATATATATGCATGCTCCGCGCTCCCTATTCCAATAATTCGAGTCGTGCAAGAGCTTACAGTGAACTATCCAGAAGCCGTCCCACAAATAATGAAGTTCACCAGGGCAATACAATCCAGAAACTTTAAACCTAGTAACCGAAATGGCACGTGGAAGATCAGTTGGCCTGAACTACACGGATGACGCATTTATCATCTGATAATCATAAGTCCACACAGCCTCGTGTAAAGGGATAGCCGGAAATGGCATGCTTTTTTACATATTCGAAGTACGGAGCATTATGTACTTCGAGGCGAAGGGCTTGAATTGTTAGCCGGCTGGAGGATTTTGAAGCCGAACGAGCTGTCATGGTACTCTGACAGATGAAGTCAATTAAGGCATTATCAGAGCGCGAGCAACTATTGCAAGTCTTTCGGTTCGTATTTGCACAAGGGCTGCCAGGTTGCCAAATTGCATCATGCATTGCTCCAAAAAAACCTCGCTAGAGCCGAAGGGCCATGTATACCACTGTAAATAACTTTAAGTACCAGCTTCATTGTTGTGAGATTCGGCCACTTTGATCCGAAAACCTCACACGTTTACATCGAAAAAAATCGTGCAGCTGTAGCACCTGCAACAGCTGCAATGCCGGCCGAAGGGAACACGAGGGCTGATATACTGCCAGGCTGCCGAAGCCTAGACAGGAGCAATCAGGATGCAGAGGATGGGTTTGGACCATGGGCCTTTAGGTCAATAAGTCTGTACCCCAAGCACTGAGAAATCTCAGGCTCCCTCAAACGTCTCCAGACATCTGATCAGCGGTGCCTTCGTAGGGAAGCAAGAGTTCACGGGATGCAGCATACATGCAACAAGTTGGTGTGTAGGCATGGACTTGGTGACGAAGTAGAATTGCTAGAGGAGTAAAGAAGAACTATCAGGCAAAGGTGGCGGGAACATGCACTGTGCATGCCTAACCGTCACTTGTGAAAGAACGTGTTATTTTTCATTCCAAACCCGCGGCGGCGACGTCACGACGGCGCGAAATGAAAGCGAATATATCCAATATGGGTAATGTGGGACCTTCGCGCCCACCCAGTCAGGGTCAGCGTGCCATTTTGCACACTGTTGGAAGCCCAACAGGACATGGTAGGTAACCAGTCCCAGCGACGAACATGCTATTAGTATCGTTCAGCTGTAACACCCTTCCAGTGCCTAGCTGCCATGCCACCCGGAGGAAGCACGAGGGCTGGGATACTGCCAGGTTGCCAAAACCTAGACAGGGGAAGTCGAGAGTCAGAGGTTGGGCTCGAACCACGGACCTTCCGGTCAGTAAAGTCGCGCCCTAACCAGTTGAGCCATCTCGCCCCCCGAACATGCTATTAATTCCCACTGGACTGCTCAACTGAAGCTAGTCGTTGTACGGTGAGCTTGTTTTGGGCAAAGTTCGCAAAGGATACTGGGTCATTGCCATCGATGGAGGCATTTACCGATAGGATCCTCAGATGCGTTAATTCCATTAGTACTTGTAGGCGGCCTTGATGATTTTAACTAAGGAGAAGGAGCATTTTTGCACCTATTCACCTTACTGTTTGCGCTGTACTATAGTACTCTTTTCTCACGGCCGTGTGGTGCTCAAGCACCGATGATGGTGATGATGAGCAGTCTGATTGACACAGGCAACTTAAGTGAGGAAACACGCTTCAACAAACATTTTCCGTGGTAGCAACCTACATTAAGGTACGAGGCGCTACTTATTGACAATGCGAAGGCTGTGCAAGGTTGTCAATCAAGGAAAGAACATTGATAAGGCCTGTAGGAAGGAGTCAGTGAGCTCCATAACAAAGATAACAGCAATATGGCATAGGACCAATGTAAGATTTGAGGTGGAATTTAGTCAAGGAAGAAACATTTACACACTCATTACGAAGAGACTGGACTTCACAGTGATTTCACTGTCTGTGCATCTCTGTGACTCACTGGGCTATAGTGGAAGTTGTCTGTGTGACACTCGCAGATTCTCAAACCAGATTGGCCAATGGATGGAAGTCAGACCAACACAGTCTCCTGGTCTTCCAGGTTGGAGGTTGGAACGCGTATGACCACTTTTTGCTTACAAAGTTGAACTACTTTGGTAGTCTACGTCAAACACCACAGCACTGTGGTCGGGCTTTTGGGACAACTGCTTCGAGTGAAGGTCCTAACGTCCTCTTGTCAGAGTCTGGGCACTCTGGCAGTACCTCAGCCCACATATAGTTATGGACTGTGTAAATAACCATAATTTTATGCCACATCAACCGTCGCGCGGTGCAACCAGCTGGGTTGCTTTGCTACAAACAGAAGACGGGGTGAGCAAAAACAGGCTACTGCTGGCACTTCCTTTCTTTCAGTATTATCTCTTAACTCCCTTGCTGTCCCATATTACTGCCACTCCTCCGTAGATCTCACCACAAGCGCGCCAGCATTGCATCGCATCCACTTCTCAGGCCTTCTCTCTCCGTAGTTATCACAACTTTTAACGTACAAACTCTGAAGCAAATTTGCCGACAAGCTGCTCTGCTGCACGCCCCTGGAACTTTGTCAACGAAAATTTGTCGCGTTTCCGAAACTGAAATACAACAACAATGTACATCATCTAAACGTTACGGTCGACGAGCTTCAGGTGATTCTACACCTGCCACAGCGAGTTAAGCTCCCGTTGCCATAGCTCTCAGCTCCCGAGCTATGGCTTCCTTCATCAACTGGATCTATGTGAATAACCGTCTCTGCATCGTTAGTTTATCAATTTCGGTGGGAACCAGCACTAGCCGAAATAATATCCGTTCTTTATTGTAGTTTCTACAAATGCGGCACCCAGCTGTAGCTCTGATTCAGGAACTATGGATGAGTACAGACAATATCCCGGAGACAAGCAATATCAGGGCGCAAGTGGGAAGTCTCGGTTCGACAGGTGAGACTTGGTTGCTTGTTCAACTTGCAGTCAATGCTTAATAATGATAGGTAAGCAGATCAAGACACAACGCTACTTGGGGTCCTCCTACTGAGGAAAAAAGCATGGAGCCAGGTTGACCACAAAGCCGCTGACTGCTGATGATGGGGCTCTATTCTTGAGTGTCTGTCTTTCTAGACTACTCATGTCGACCTAGATCATGTATCTGTCCGGTATGAGTTTTCGATAAGTTTCCCAAGGAGAACTAAGAAACAAACTGTTCGTCTGACGACCGAAGAACAGTCTAACTCAAAAGTTATCGGATTAGCCTGTGCTGACGGTGATGATGAGCCCGTGCGAGGCTGTAAAAGCTACATCCTCAGAAGTCAGGCGAAAATGGGAAGAGATAAGTACCGCCGCCAATGAGCAGCTACCTAACCCATCTCCTAAAATCAATCAGTGGATTAAAAGTCCACTAACAACCCTGATGTAGCTCGAGGCAGGTCAGTGGTTAAGGAGCGAAATTACTGGTAGGAAGGTCTGCGGTTCAAACCCAACTCCGGCATCTTGACTGCTCCTGTATAGGCTTGGGCAACTTGGCAGTATCTCAGCCTTTGTGCTTCCTTCGGGTGATATGGCAGGGTGTTACAGCTGAACGATTATTTCACTTTTGTTACTATTATTACTTTCACCTGATGTGCAAAAAGGGACCGAAGCAACCGACTATTAGTGAGGTCACCAACAGCAATGTTGGAAAGTTAACTCTGTACCCTTATCAATCATTCCACCCAACCAACTTGGGTCAGGGTGAGTTTAGGTTGTTCCCCAGTCCTTGAATTACTAGTATGCCTTCCTGGCTTGAAGCGTTATCAGACTGTAGGGTCAGGTGATCTCCCACCAACGTTATTCGAACAAGGTGACAAATCTTTGTGTTTTGCCTTGGTCAGGTTGCTTAAGCTAGTTTTCTAACAATGCGTCCCAACAATATAAGGTTATCCAAAAAAGCACGCGAAACAACTGTTCCAACCATAGGGGTATAAATCTTACTCCGGTTGCAACACGGCTAGGGGCCTTAAGAATATTACGACGTCTGACCTCAGCGTTGTGACATCAAAAGAGCCTTGGGCTCCATGGATAGACGGGTCCTTCTACACATACTTGCCCAACGAGGAACACTCGACGTTCATGAATATTCTTCATGTCACTTATTCCCATATTTCTTGCCATGTTAAATTTCACAATGTGGTATCTTAGAGTCCCCTGCCAAATGGTGGAGAGGACCACCATGGAGTCCAGCCTCCGATGAATCGCGCATCTGGGTTTTGAAAGTGGCTGAAGAAAGGTTGGTAGATAGACTATGCGAGTGATGTTGCTGTTTTTTGGCGAACACGAATACGTACGACCTAAATTAAACAACACCGGAGGTAGCCCTCTGTATCGGCATGAGGTTTGCAGCTCCAAAATATAAGGTTGTACGTCAACACTTCCTACTTGTGTGTGCCCCTTTGAACCTCAGAACAAAGAGTTTGAGATCGCTGATGGGTTCATTTGTCTTGGCAGCTGCACAAGTCGAGACTTCACTGTAGCAGACGAAGTCAATGCACGAAAAATCGAGGCACGAGCAATATCTGCAATGTGAGCCGAGATAGCTCAGTGGTAAAGGAGTGAGAAAGAGAGAGAGTGGTGCTATTTCATGGCTGTGACACTTGGGATCTCTGACCTGAAGACCTCAGACATTTCCAGATGTTTGACCAACGATGTTTCCGTAGTGTATCACGCACTAACTACGTACGTAATGAGACGGCCCGTCAGGTAATAAGTCAGATTCGTCTGAGCAGCAGATTAGACCTGTGGTCAAGGCATGTGTCACATATGGTTGGTCACCGTCTGCCAATGAAAGCCGTTTTTCATTCTAAACCGTTGTTACAAGACGTTTTGCGGAGAACACCATGAAATAGCCACCAAACGGCGGTCGACAAACTCACCCTATAGTCTGTTCCAAGTACGGCACGGGTTCCAAAAGCAGGCAAATCAGGCCAAAGCTTCACGGTTCTCAGCCAGATGCTAACAAGGTCACGACAACCTGGGAGGGCGGTAGTGGCTAGGCCCTGCATGGACTCAACCGAACGCCAAGGAGATGAAGGATCACCTTCTACTGTTGGTAGTGCAAGAGTGCGACTTTCCTCCTCATTATAAGTCCAGTCACTTTCAATCGGCGAATTGGGAAGTGGCATATACCGTAGGGTTTTGCTGCACAAGTAGTATAATGGCCATGTTAAATATTCATAAGTGTAGACAACAAGTTTCACAACCCCGATACCAACAGGGACGAGGATTTTCGGCAGATGCACCATTCCTCGGGATAAAAATGTCAGAATTGAGGTAAACGGCTATTCGGTGCAAATGCACCAAAGGAACACAGGTGAGCGGCTCAGAAACAAGCCCTAATCCGCCAGCACCGGACCAAAAGGAACGCTAGTGTGTAATTGGTCTGTATCCGATCCAATCCAACCCACGCTAATCCGAGCCAATCATACTTCAGTCCGGAGCAGAACGGTGGAATCATTGGCTTACTAGGTAAGTACGCGAGAAGGAAAATGGAAAATCGTAGAATCAGATCGGGCTGTGTTGGACGCTCCTCACGGTTTCTGGATGAGGTGATTTAAGTAGAGATAACAGCTGCTCCTCACCATTTAGGGTGATGGATATTGGCAGGATTTGTAAGCATCTGGGGAGTATGACTTAAAAGAAACAAACCACAGCATAATAAGCAACAACAACATCTGTCTATTCTCAGGTAGGTGTTAGGAATTTCGCGTACTGTAGGTCACTCTCCGATGAAGTAGGTTGACTGGTTGTCTTATCCGCGGTTCGTTCGAAATTGGTTTCTTTTTACGCTCGTGCTAAAGTGTGTAAGAATTCTCCCGCTGTTTAATCTATTTACCGAGATAGCAGGTGTCATTTTGTTTTTTTTCACTCAAACATATTCTTTGCGTGAAAACCCTTGTCAGCTTGCACTCAATTCCTGCGGTGCACTCAAACTCAATCATGAACCAGAACAATACAGGCTGCTCTCTACAGCTATTGATGGACCACAACAGATGTGGGCGAAATGGGTGTCCATCGGATGTAAGACGTGATATGCAATATCACACCTGCAAGGTCTGGCGGTACTTTAAACACACAGGTCTACGGGACGACCAGCTAAGCCAATTATCTAACTCCCTGAACGGTTGGTCTGCGCCAACTGCCTCTACTTTAAGGGCGCTTTGCATTCCGTAACTAAAAGCAGAGCTATCAAAAACAAAACCAAGTCTTGACTGCTGAATTGGAAAGACCAGTGCGATTGTTCCGTTTTATTCGGTATACTCGACGCAAGCTCTTGAGGAATCAAACACGGAGGGCCAAGCGGCCTGGACAAAAGTGAACAATAAAATTTCACCCCTGAACGAGTACCTAGCGCTATCTGTTATGGGTCCATTGGCTGCGAAAAAGGCCATCCAGCTCTCTGATTCGGCAATCAAGAACGCTACAGCGTATCTAGTGGACAGGCGCATGAGGGAGAGCAGGCTGATCATCTTGGGATCATTCTCCAAAAAAATCACGTCGACAAGACTGGCACAGGCGCCCCTTGGCGATGTCCTCACAAACCTGAAAACGGATCGCTTCAAGCAGAGTTGTTACGCGGAAAGGGAAGCAAACGAACATTCGGGCTTCCAGTTACCCTATCCTCCCTACCTGTAGTACAGAAGATCTTGGAGTGGGCTGTTAGAATTCAAAAGGGTTACCCAACTGTCAAGCGTATATCCGAAGATCACCCTATAGGGGCGAGAAAGCTGGGCACCAGAAGTCATGGGGGACTGGCGCTTCCGCTTGGCCTCAGGTCAGCCGACCCCAAACCGATGGTAGTTATGGCACCTTGTGCCCTCGAAAGCACGCTAACGCAACCATTCGTGAGTCCGAACGGCTGCTTCTACTCAAGCACCAAAACCCCCTCGACTAACAAAGTCAGCGAAGCTCGGGAGGAGGTAAGTTTCGCGTGGACGCAGCGCCCAACGTACGTAGAGCTATCATCGCTTAGTTCCGTAGCAGACGATAAAAGCGCAGCAGCAAACTCTGCACGTAAATCAAAACTTCTGAGCTGGATTGGGCTAGCCGTGAGGAGACCAGCGGTGAAGCCTGTCGACAAATCAGTCACAGGCGTTGACCTCGACATCGGGGAATGCTGCGAGAACCCTAGAGCTACTAAGAATGTGAAAATGCTAGTCTCCAGCTCCACCCCATCAAGGGGGGCCTCTCCAAATGCGGACACAGTCAACGCCCATACCTCCAGCAGCCAAAGCTACAAACCCGACAGTAGCGAACCGGAAAATCCTTCGTACACCCAATTGGCCACGCTGATCGCGGGCGACTCGGGAGCTCACAAAAACACGAAAAAAGGGACTGCATTCGAACAAACCATGTAAACTTCGTCAAATCAGAAAGCTCGTGGTGAGCTGCAAGGTGCAGTCCTCTGCGAAAACGAGCCTTATGGAAGTGTCACTATAGGAATACTTCTTGGTGCTGCAACAAGCGCACAGGGCTTCACAGAGAAACCTTATCGATCAAGCGCGCAAAAATCCCCAAGAAACCAAACGGATGCATGTTTGCCCTGAATCCTTGAACAACGGCAAACCTAGACGTCCAAAAGTTGGTAATGAACGAGCTGCAAGTAGCAGTGATCAAAATGTTTGCTCACGATATAAAAAACTACGTATTCAAATGGCGAAAGTCCCACGCAAGCCGGACTCCTACGGGGCAAAGAAACCCTGCAGATGAGAAGTGGCTCCCAAAATCACCAAGGTAGGAAGCAGAGAAGTATGCCACAGAGATCCCTTCAGTGCTTTGGACTGAAACCCGGTATACAGCTAATAAATCTGCTTAACTCTCTGGCGGCACATCTCTCGGCTCCAAACCTTAAAAGGCAGCAAAAATGGTGTTGAAATTCTTGTCCGCAAACTACCTCAGTCTTCAACAAGCTGCTCGATATTAAGCAGCCATCCATAATCGCACTCACTGAGACCTGGCTCACACCCGATGTCTCTGACGCGGAGATCTCAATAGACTGCTACTCTGTTTTTCGAACTGACGCAAAATGAGGGAGGGCTGGTGGGGTTGCTTTATAGTTAAATGCAACCCTGACGATCCCGATTGTCCCCTCCGATACCACTCCTGCACCTTTAGGCGATGAAATGTGGATCCAAATCCCGCTGCACGGGACAGATTCTCTGCTTCTCGGTGTAGTCTACCGTTGTATCTTGAGTCCCACGAAAGATGGCCAATTCGTCATACAGATACTTGAGCAACTCTCTTCCAGCTAACACTTTACCCATCTCTTGCTGATAGGTGATTTCAACGCCTCCAAGGCCTCCTGGGTAGAGCCTCAGCGCGTCGGGTCTAGTTGACATTTAGCAGCGGCGGTTACTAAAGTCGTTCAACAGAGCGCTTGGACTCAGCATGTCGTCGCACTCAGCAGATACCGCGCAGGCCAAGTACCATCCTACTGGATTTGGTCATCACCAGCGAAAGACGCATCGATGTTAACTAATGCTTCGCTGGGACATAGTGACCACTGTGTGCTGACTTTTGATTTCGTCTGCTACTGGGCCAGAAATCCCTAGCCCAAAACGTGGATTCGACACTTCCACCGTGCAGGCTTGATAAATTGAAACTGGGACCAGCTACAGTGGAAGAGTTATACACGACCGTTGTCCAGAAAGTTCACGAGGCTAACGCGATGTTCATCACACAAAACACCAGCACAAAGTTGGATGGACCGCAAGTTACTTAAAAGGATTCGGTGTCTTCTTGAAAAGAAGCCTCAGCTATTTTTCAAAGGGTCGATCACACGAGACACAGAAGACTAGCTGGCGTTCCGTAAGATGCGAAACCGCTGTAAGTCAGAAATCCGTCAATGGAACATACGATATCATGCCGCCACACTAGACGTCGCCGGGAAAAACAAAAATGTGCTGTTTAAGTACATGAGACATTGCGGCAGAAATAGGTCAACCGCCTTCTCCTTGAGGGACAGAAATGGGGAACACACAAGTGACCCAATCTGAAGTATACACAGAACACTACACAGGCCTGTATTCTGCCCCAGCGATCTTTTCACATTCGATCTTGTCAAGAAGTAACCACAAAAGGCCTCTAACCAGTTTGCTCTTCACGGAGGAGGACATCCGTCAACTCTTGCACAAGACAAATCCATTCAGTGCCAAACGAGTTCCATCCAAGAATCATGAGGGAAACGTCGCTCGTGCTGGCAAGAAATTTCTACCTGGTGTTTCGTCAGTCACTCGACGAAGGCAAACTTCCCTCTGCTTGCAAGGAAGCGATTGTCACGCCAATTTACGAAACTGTTGACCGCCCATCGCCCGGCAGCTACAGGCCTATTAGCCTCACCAGCATACCGTGCAAATTGACGGAACGCATTCTGAAGCGGGCCATCCTAGGTCAGCTTACTACCAACAAAATGATATCTACAGTGCAACACGGAGTCCTCCCAAACCTTGCAATGCAGATCAGTGTTATACTCTTTTTTTCACTTGCGCCTTCCAAATGAACGGCAGCTGCTGAACGACAAGAACGAATCCGGCCCGGGAAACTTGGGCGAAAGCTCCGATCTGTGAATCCTTGAAATCCGTGAATGCGTGACAAATTTAGGGAAATCAGCGCCCAGCAAGAGCGACCAGCAGGCTGTGAAGGCTAGGGGGCTATGAAGGGCCAAAGAACTAGGAGGATCTTGGTTGGTAACCTTAAGCCAAGCATATTTAATTTCGCTTGAACGGCCTAGGGTGCTTCAGGGGGTGCCAGGCGAGTTCGTAGGGGGTATGAGAATTGGACAGCTTACTCTTAGAGGGCTCTTACTTTGTTTTATATGCACAGCATTGGTGCAGTGGAAAAGATGTGGTCATCTGAAATTGTTTGGAAGGCTTTGGGTGAAAGGTCCAAAACTGTGGACCAAGGTGAAATACATCATGTCGTTATAAAGTCCATTCCTGGAGCCCTTCGAAATACCACTGGTTATTTTATACAACAGTTGGTTGCAAGTGGGAACTGCCGGCTGACTGGAAGGTCGCTACCGCTGTGGGTATACACAAAAGTGGAGAAAAGGTACTTGCAAGAAATTACAGGCCAATTGG
>SJOL01010143.1:5368-15976 GCA_004794785.1 Opisthorchis felineus
TATCGGTCTCGCAGGCCTAGGACTGAGGGGAAACGCGCAGGTATACGAAATTTCACCTAAAATACGAAAGCATAACACATGTGGGAACATCATAATCAGGGCACATGGGTTTGCTTAAAAACCGAAAACACTCTCTTCAACTGATCCGACCTCAAGAACCACCAGTCACCGGTTAACATATCTTATCAGTTTGTCGTACGCGCTACGCCAATGTGCGCAATCCTTGTCTGCATGATTGATCATATCAGTCGTCAGAAGGGAAGCAATTTCAAAGACTCCCAGATAAAATATCATCAATTTCGTAGTTTGCCATCCTACCATGTTGATGAATACACGTTGATGAATAAAAAAGTACTGTGTGGTAGTGTCCCCAAATCAACTAATTTCCTCTTTGTCAGGGTAGTGTGAACGGGAACCATGTATTTCCGCTTAATTCATGACAGATTTGTTGAATGAAAATGGAATCCACACTAAGATATCTAAAACCAGATCGAGACCGAAATGTGTGCAGATAAGTACTAGAACGTATACCAGAATTACAGCAGGCTTACCTCAGGGTTCATAGCATCCGACCAGATGTCATACCATAAGACTTGAATAAAGTGTACCGTTTCGCAAATTCGATGCTACATATGAGACAAAGTGCTTGACGGCCCAGGTAACACTTATAGATGTAGTCAGTTAAAAGTAATGCTTGTGAGCGTCAGTAATTATCGGCATATTTGGAATTAAACAAACAACAGAAACAAAACCATATCAATCTATAGTGTATCAACTGGTAAAGAAGGATTGCCCCATTGAAATAATACGCTACCGTTTAACATGGCCGACGTGTTCCAAAACGATACGAGCACCTAATAGAACATTGCTTCATACACACACAGTATGACAACTAAGACCAGCTGTTGCCAAGTAGGGCAACTGTCATGGAATATATTAAACAAAGACACAGCAGAGAATATACGAAGTAGATAAGGGCAGCCATTGGGTACGTTCTCACTCACACACTAAGTTAGGTTATCCGAACGGCAGCACACGACTGAACCGTCTTGCATCATAACTACCTCGTCCAGGAGAAACACTGGCTCAAGCACACAGTCGGTGAGTAAGACACGTAAACGTGGATCCACCAGCTGTCACATCCGAGTGACACTGCCGTTCCAAAGAACAAGGACAGCGTGTCGCAGGTTTGAAAACCGGGATTATGTGACACATTGATAGACATTACCACGTCCATTGATGCCCCAATTCTGTGAATGGTTTTGGGCTCGTTGCATGGGTCGAGTGAAATATAATCAACAAATCTAATGAAGATAAAATCTCGACGATTTGGAGTATGTCACATCATACATCATGTGAGGGACTATTGTCAGCAGTATAAACATTTGGTTTCTGTGCAGATATTTTAGCCACCACACCACGCCAAAGAGAGGATTGATGAAGTTCGTTCAATTTTTTTGTAATTTCGCCTGATGTTTTTGTGATATTCATCTGGTAAACCGCTCGCTCGCCAGACATCACCAGTATAAATGCTCGAGCACTCGCGTGCATTGTGAAAGCACTTAATGCAGAAATAGCCACATTTTGTTACGTGCGATACCCCCAAAATTGAATCGATTGACTGGAGGTTTACCAATGATATTCCCACCATTCCCTCATGCAAAAGACAACGGTGTTTTGGGTGTCCTGAGATTGATCGAATCTTCGCTCTACGCGTCTCATTTGGTTGGTCATGCTAATCTACGTGATGACTCGGATGTGACCGCTAGCGGATCCACGTCTACGCGTATAATTCACCGACAGTGTGCTTGAGCCAGCGTTTCTCGTGGACTAGGTAGTTTGATGCAAGATGATTTAGATGTGCGTCTGGTCGTGCGTAACCTTACTTCATGTATTATCATCATCATATACAGCCTGACATCAGCATTCAACACCGATGCCTGGCCACCGTACAACCATGATTTATTTGAAAGCCCTTCTGTGAAGAAAAGATTAAAGGCGGACGGGAATGAAACTTAATGCCAGCTTACTACAACCATTCCGAGATGCATTTTCCTCCAAAAACTCATTCGTGCAGTTTGGATAGAAACTTAAAACTAGAACGCCACTGCCGTTGGCTAGCGGCCATATTGTGAAGCGCCTCCAATCAGCCACACTGTGATTCACGCGGTATTCATCTTGGTAGGCGAGTAGCACCGAAAGCATCCAAACGCTTCCTGAACACCTCGGCTACTTGAATTACCCTCTGCTGTTTTTTTCACGTAATTCAGAGAAATTGCGTAGGTTTGGGTGTCCGCCTGCCCTATGGTGAAATGGATGAATGATATAAAATCCTCCAGACTGGTGTGTACATCGGCTTAATTCATGTGAACTTTATTTGGCGTTGAAAACAGCAGCGTTATATACCTCGGGACATTTATTTTCACATAGTGAACTTAGCGCACACCATATCACATGGGACATTGAGATTTATTTTCACTCCACAACTCGATGACGGCAATAAAACCTTGGACAATGTGATGCAGATCATGCAAAACCAATGGTCTTTTATTTCATACACACTCCTTCTTTTCTCGGAATGCAGATGGTTTCCGGTTTGTAACGAGGACGGGTCGGAGTCACACCAAACGATATATAAATTGCGCAATGAACGGCATGTGAATGAATGTAAGACGTTATGCTGCAAAAACATGTAAGTATTTTACGACAAACCTACGCGGAACACGGAGTAACGTTTTTTTACATCAATGAAATGTTTCACGAGGTCCTAAACTCAGATCTGGGGTAAGAAAATTACTTAAGAGGGGCGTTATCGTTGCACACTCAACCTGGTCAATTGTATGATGAAGAACGAGAGCATCCGTCAAAGCGAAAAATTTGTAACTCCTTTGATTTACGGCATATTTTAAAGAACAAATATTCAATTTGCTTTCCAGATGTTATACAACACAGTATGGAGTAGTAGCCGCGGCTGTCGCGGTCCAGCCTCCAAATATAGCCGGTGGAATCTCCTCCTGAGCGAAAAGAAAATTTCAGGTACCATTCATCTACCGCCTTTCTAAAAACACGCATTCACAGCCTTTGGAACTTGGGAGCTTCCGGCCAAACCAGTGCTCTCACACACACGTCTTACACCAAAAACCAAACAACCAAATAGGTACGTTTCATGCGAACACAGAATAATTCTTCATATAGTTTATGCGCTTACCATGGTTTGCCAAGACTACGGACGCCATCGGACAATAATGAGTCTGAAGATGCATCTGCTCGTTACCTGATTGTCCAGCGGGTTTATTTTCACCCTCTCTTTTTATCAGCGTCCGTTGGTGTCCGCAGCAATGCAACTCAGTTATAAGTGAAGCTGGTTGTGGATTAGTGGCCAGCCGGCCCGATGATCAACATTACTTCATTCATTTCACTCGTCAGTAATCGAGCCAGAACACAGTACCACACTTACCGCATCACACAGATCATGACTGTAAAGCAGTTCATTTAAAGTGTACCACATAGAAGAGATTCAGCCTGGGTTCACCCGATGAAACGCACCAGGTTTGGAAATGATCATATTTAGTCACTGGTTATTCAGTATTGTGAAACAAAACTAAACTGAGTACGGTCCGTGTTGCCATGACTTTTTTCAGTTTGGGGGTCGCATCCAATAAATCATTCTACTGACGCTTACTGTGATACCACTGAGCGTGTATCGTTGTTAAACGAATTATTTTTTACCGAAAAATGAAAGTTTTCCCGTGCGGAGGGTGTCATAAAAAAAGTTATCAGAAAACCTGATATAGATTCGGGCAGCGTTTGACCGAGGGAGCATCCAATTGAGGTAGTAGTTAGTTTTTGCAGCCACACTTCTGGAACTGCATAGCAGTTCAATAAATGGTTGATCAAATAAACCGGGGCCATATGCTGCTACTCCCGCATTCGTGTATTTAATGCTGCTCCTCATGCTGTCTGGGTAATCCAGCTGCAAACCGACTGTAAATAGGCGGCCAAAGCTGCACCAATATTACAGCATCCATCTTCTAGCTTCACTCTAAACAAGTTGTTGAAATACGGCTTGGAATCTTCCTGGTTCAAACCGATCACGTCACAAACGAGGACAAGGTTTCCTGCGGTGAACGTAATCTCGTAATTCCTACGGTATTACTTAGCTATAGTAGAGGTACGTTTAGTGGGCATTTTGCTCATCTGAGTTCGTTTCGAGGACTATGATGCGTGTCCGCGAAACTCCAAAATAAATATACGTAAGCTTATGGCTGTTCGATTTACACTGAGGGACCGACTCTGCGTGTTTGGTGGATCCCGACGGACCGTGTTTAACTAATAACCTCATGATTATTATGATTACTCAAGTGTATTCTGAAGAATATAAGCCAGAGAAGCCGCCAAAGAGGATTCTGTGGAATCCAGGCAGTGTGAATTACTCAATCTTTGAAAAAAATCCAATATGCATTCATTAAATAAAAATTCTTATTGGCAGCTTTGGATTTTTAAATCAAACCACAGATATGATAGTTGACTGGGAACCCCAATCAGCCTATCTTATAGCTTAGTGCACCTTATGAGTATTTCAACCAACATAGGACAACTAACTGCAGAAAAGCATATCTGTGGTCGAAAGCTGATATCGGCCGGCTTGGTTTATTTGTTGCATACATCAGAGTGGATTAGAGAAGACGTGCGTCAACTGAGCTTACCTATTTTTTTCTATTTATCTCGGGTGCCCAAGTATTTCCCATCTATTCGTACTCTGGGACGCAGGGGAGTGAACACCATGCAACGAGTATTGGTGACCATTCTGATATGCAGTGACCTTGAAATACTCACTGGAGATCTTGCTTATCTCCGCCGTCATACGTAGTCCTAAATATCTCACATCCACATAAGGAGGCATGTTGTCCTTCCCTGATCGATAAACCACAAGGCGTATATTCTGCCATATTTATTACTAATTCCTGGAGGATATCAGGACAGTGTGTAGACATTCTCATGGCTCAAAGGCTTGATTAAAATTAAAATACCCATTTCAAGAAGATCATTTGAACCACGGCGTTGATAGCTGAGGAAAATCAGCTTATTTGGGCTTCTTACCTGTTCAGCAGAAGAGCGGCGAAAGATGTTACAACGCGGGATATTCTGCTCAATCCCAGTAAGGTAACCATGGATTTGTGTACAGTGCAAATAGGCAAAAAGAGTTCACTATCATCATCGTGTTTTCTCATGATGAAAGTGAGACGATTTACCGGTGCTTTGAGATCTTGTGATATTTACTGAGCCGCGCTTCAGTCTTTATTGTTGTCTCTGCCAGATCGAAATGCTGTTTTGTGCTCCCCGGCCTGCATCTCACGTGACAGAAGTGTTCATTTCAATGCTGCACAAAATTGGAGGCACTGTATTTTTTATTTATCGTTCTCTAGAAACGTTGGGCGCTTCCACCCTCAGTCCATGCCCATTCATTTCTAATTCCATAGCAAGTTAGTTGACAATCAACTTTCGTTTTACACTACTGATATGATAATGTGGATGTTATTGCATATGTGTACACCCGCCAGAAATATTCTTGTATCTAGTGCTAACCTCTGTAGTGCCATTTGATGATGAAATCTTTTCAACCCCAATTATGAACAAGATAGTGTTTGGTCGAAAAGAGCTATCAAGCTGATCTGGCCAATCATTAGAAGCCAGCTATACGATGTTTGTCATGACCACCAACGAAAGAAGAAACCTAAAAAGTATATTTTTCTTTTCGGCTTCCAAAATGTAACTGTGAATAGCTAACTAGCGTGAAGTGTTTGGCTTGATTAACTCTGTGTGCAAAATGCTGGTAAATTGCTGAAAAACTCCTAATGTCCGTGAATGAATTCAACATGTGCAAGGAAACAAGATTTTCGGTAATCTCTGTGGGCATTATTATTGCGTCTATTCCAACAGTATGCACCCATCCATCTAGAAACCCAGCCATGAACAATGAATAACCTAGCAAGAAGAGTGGCTCCTTGCGACCATCGGGAATCTGCCGACAGAAAACTGAGCGCTGTCTACAGAAATGTGTCAGCCAACTAGAGGCGCCTGTGGTCCATCACTCTACGCTCAGTCGAGTGAGGCAGTCAAACACAAATTTTTAGACGTGTTAGTGGGTCTTTTATTCTCTGCCAAATCACCTGGATAATTATTTACACGCATTCAGCGAAACCCCAAAAGGATAGTTTTTGACTTAGGGAGTCAACACGGTGAACAGTTTTCTTCGTGGTAAGTAGCGGGTTTGGGTTTTGGTCTGCTGTGTGTGGATACCAAAATACACGGATGGACTTTATCCACCGATTGTGATCGCCCTACCATTGAGAATCCAGTGAACACAAAGCTGTTGATACTAGAAATATAAACGGCATGTTCTGCTGAATCAGGAGCGTGATGACGGTTTGACCAAAAGGTTTCAATGCACTGTTCACCTGGCCTTCACTAGGACACCTTCGCAGGCTTGCGGTCTCAGTACGGACGTCGTCGCCATTTTGCATTACCACGAAGTGCATATTTATTGTAAAAAGTGGGTAAAGACATCAAAATAATGGAACTCTTGGCAAGCGTATTTCATTGCGCAAGCTAGGAGTACGCTAGACACAAGTCATTTACTCCGAAAATTCCGTCCCCTTGTGTTAGTCCCCAGCATAATTCCACTCGTTTAAGCGCATGCTCACAAATTTCGGCAACATAGGTGAAATGTGTGAACTTTTATTCGTGAGCTTATTTAATCCCAGGTTTTTCCATCGACATAATTTGAATTGGAGGCCTTATCATTCACCAAACGCGTCCCGCATCATTGCAGCCAAATGGGCAATTAAGTGGCTGGCTCGCTCCTTACAGAGTATAATGCGGCAGCGTGCAGTGATTTTATTCGGTGGAAAAATGCTATATCAAATTATTTCGTATACCTGTACAGCCATGTGATACAGGGATGTAAGCTAAAATAATTTCATCAATTTCCATGAAACTTGCTGCGCTATAAACATCACGCATACGCCGTATTTTTCCTATAGTTCATCTTACTAGGCATCCATAATTTCCCCCAAAGGAAGCCCTGGGAACTACCAAATGTTAGGTGCTGCTAGCACGATGGCCTCAGCAGGCTCTATCGGTAAATTCGTTCTCGAAGTAATTACCATAGATCGGATGTGTGGTGTCGTACGTGCCCCAATTAGCCACCAAACGCTGTGTCTGCGAAGACAGTTATTGTTCAATTTTTGGAAGGTTTAGGATTCGCCGTTACAGGTCTTACTTGGAACGACCCGCGGGTCACTGAGAGAAGCAACGGTTCGCAATGAAGTCATTTCAATGAATATGGTATGCCAAGATGCGTGTGAAAGCGAATGAACTCTGCAGCAAAATGTATATTGCTATTTAAGTAATTTTGCAACAGTTGTATCAGGGTTGTAACAGAGGTGGCCCGCAGCTCATTTTACAAACTGATTCGTAGTTCAACTTCCACTAGACTAGCTCGCAGCTACTACACAATTTTTGTTACAGAAACTGAGGAGGATACGCTGGTTCCGATTTGTCCAGTTCACAGTTAACTTCGGTGAACTTTATTTTAGTAAAGAATGATTTACAGCGTTGCACGTGGAAAGACCGGCATCAGTAGGTCCATCAAAATCTGTCGCATGGCCTTCTTGCGACTTAATGTGGGACTGAAGAGTTGGTAAGAAGGTGGTTATTATTGATATATCTATCTAAGTAACGAATTATTGCATATAAAACATGCTACCTAAATGTCCATTTTTCAACTATCCATTGAAACATCATTCTATCTAACCCTTCATCTATTTTTCTATCAGAATATTTATTTATTTATTTACCTACCTACCTACCTATCCCGCTCACTTTATGTAGTTAGTCATCTATCTATCTACGGATCGATCCAACTTTATATCTACCCCTCGATCCATTTATCCATCTATCTATCAATTTATCTATCTATCCATCATCTATCTATCTATCTATCGATTTACCTATCTACTTGCCTATGTGTTTCTCTAACTAATTAACTAACGGACTAACTATGCATTATTGATCTTTTTTAATTTAACATCCATCTGTCTTTCTCTCCACCTATATATTTTTCTGTTTTCTGTCTATCCATATATCTACTCATCTTCCCACATGTCTGTCTATCCGATATAGGACGATTATACAGATTTTGTTTTTTCAAGCCAAATAATCATGATTATGCCATAGTACACAACTGCTCATGTAAAACCGTCTCAAATTAGTATTTTGCGGGGTGAATCATTCAGTTCATCATAAGTCGAACCATTGAAAGTTCCCCAATGATTAAACCCTCATATTGATTCAGTAGATTTCACGATCACATTAGCGTTCAGATCAAACGTCTCAAGGCAGATGTCAGTTGTTTTCACCAGAAAGAAGAATGTGGACGTGGTTTTTGGACCACCAGCCTGCCATCACTGAGTGGATTCTCTTCAGAGGCAGCCTTTTTGGGAACCGCACCTCCATGTAAATAGCCAATTCTGCAGGCGATAAATATCGCCACATATCGCAGGATTCCTTTAATGACCTGCCCAACTATAGGTACTTGAATGTGTTCCATGTCCGAGTTTAGTGCTTTTTATACAAATAAATCTTTAAAGCTGGTCAATTAGCCAAGCTTTTGGGATATAAATTAGCTTGGCGGCTGAGAAAGATTAAGCTATAAAAAATTCGTGCATACTACTCCCGCCTGAAGGTTCCATTAAATATTCGACAAACAAAATACTTTGTGCACTGCGGAAGGCATATGAGGCTGTGACGATATCCTGTGAGTGTATCATGTGCACATAGTGCATCCGATTACCACAGAAACAGATTTAATCAGTGACAAACAATCTTTTAACATGAGTTTGATCACAATTTTGAAACGCAAGACACGATATATTTGCCGTGCACTGCAACATAAACTACCACATGAAACACGATCAAAGCTGATTGGCTCTTCTTGGTCTTTTGAAATGTTGGAGACTGCGTTTTGCCGGTATTTTACACGTTCAAGTCGGGTGCAATAATATTGTGCGCCTGTGAGTGCACGTTTGATGTATGATTGGTTTCTAAATACAAGATGGAAGGTTCATGTTTCGTGATAAATAGACCGCGCCAGTTGGTCTCCCATCTGTTACATGCACCATTTTTGAAATACTCATATTACTCTTGGATGCATCTCCCGAATTATACTGAAAACACATGGCTGTTTGCGCAATAAATTTATTGTACTGGTGATGTCGTTTGTTTTGTTTGCTCATGTTTGGTTGTTCTGCCGTTCCGTTGTGTTCAAACAATGTAGGACCTTCCGCTAAGGGCAGCAAAGGCAATTCTACCCGCATGGTCGTCGAAGACCAATTGGAATGAATGTAAGAAAGACATGCCCAATACAATATCGAAAGGGGACTCGGCAGATATGTTGGCTAAAAGGGTAATACATGCGGGAGCTCCATTGTTGGTTGTCTGCGAAAAAAAGTTCATCAATTTGAGTGAAAGGAGAGGTATTCGGGAATTATGAGCAGTGCAAATGGATGTATCGCACACGTGTTGATTAAAACTCATTTCGTGTATTGTTTCAATCATGTTGGTTCACCTTGACTGATCAAACATTTCTCTCGTCATATTTTTTGATTCGTGGGTGCTTTCGAGCGACGTTGATCTTTAGGATAGATTTTCGAAACTGTTTACCTGTGTAAGCATTTCGGTGGTAAGAAAACCACTGATATAATAAAATATAAAATTCGTGAAACAAAATAATCAATTAGAAATATTTATATAATGATCAAATTGTAGATTATTATATAAAGTGTTAACATATCTGCGTCGTTCTTAGTTATTATAAACCTTGTGAACCGTGTGTTTGCTATCCTTTTTAGTCTGGCCGCTCGCGTGTAGGCATTGATTAATTACGCCAACTGAAGATTTTGTAGAACTTTTCAAGCTTCCTATGAGAGTTATTGCCGCATAGGTTATCTGACCTGGCTATCTTTGGTGGGTGGATTGGTCGTTCAAATGACTCCTGCAATTCGGTTGAAAATCCAGACCCGCAACACAACCGCTTACACATCTCTTGAAAAAAGGGCACCGACTTGAAGCATTTTGAAACAAAGCTTGCTTGTCTGTGCCACGAATCGTACCAAAAATCTATGTTCATGGAAGTAATACATTTGCCAAGAAATCCTCAACGACCCACTTGCAATTATCCGAAAGACTATGATCCACAGGAAACCATTCTACCTCACAGACTCTCCATTCATTAAACATGCTCATATAGATAGATAGATAGATAGATGATGGGACAGTTACGTAAAAAATTAGACTGGCTGACTGTGAGGTGTTCAG
Source organism: Opisthorchis felineus (assembly GCA_004794785.1). Classification (NCBI taxonomy): domain Eukaryota; kingdom Metazoa; phylum Platyhelminthes; class Trematoda; order Opisthorchiida; family Opisthorchiidae; genus Opisthorchis; species Opisthorchis felineus. The sequence goes on from SJOL01010143.1 coordinate 15,746, forward strand.
TTTTGGAGCTGACTAAATGTATAGATCTACAATTGTAGATTTGTGTCGATTTCAGTATGACGTATAACTGAATAAATGATCTTCAGCTAAATTGGAATTTGGATGAGCACGTTCATGAAAAGCCTCCAAAATGCTCATTGTCATGCCTAGGTTTGTGGATTTGTTTTCAGAGTTTAAGCTATATACCTGAGTGTATAAAACCAGTAGAATTATTGATATTCAGTCACGCTT
>SJOL01010150.1:0-17541 GCA_004794785.1 Opisthorchis felineus
ACATTTTGTTTCTCTCAACATGTACCCCCATTGAGGGATTCACTTGGGCTATTACATCATCCTGACTTGAAATCGACCGGAAGCAGAACAGACGTTTAAGCAACCAAATTGTGTTTTTTTTCCGATGATACAGGAGCTCGAATATTTCCATTCAATCAAACGCTAATTTTCAAGATGGTGTGTTGTCTGCCATCATCTCGTCGATTTGAAAGTTTCTGACATCTTTCACATGACGTTATGATAGGTGCAGTAAAACTTCCTATGATAATAATCCTGTACCGATTCTCCAACAATTGTTATCTGTTCCATACCTCTAAACCCACCTAATGTGTCCCCATATGGACTCAGCATTGTGTGGCTCAGTGTTTCTGTTTTACTAAAGCATCCGACCCACTGGGAAAGTGGTTATTCGCGCGAAGCATTCTGACTACTCACAAGCAACCAGCCGATCGGTATAAATCAACAGATAATTGTATTCAGTCCCACACCCAATCGAAATTTTCAGCTGTGAAAATCTGTCGGTGAACACCTCTAACTAACAGGTGTTGTGTTTAACACTCCCTCTAAACATAGTTGATATGTGCCAAGCTAGAAAGTTGTGATGGTGATCACCCGGCTGCAACACTCTTTCAATGCATGCCTACCATGCAACCCGAAGGAAGCACGAGGGCCGAGATACTTCCAGGTCGCCTCAGTCCGGGGAGGAGCAGTCGTGTTGCCAAGGTTGGGTTCCAACCATGGACATTCCGGTCAGTAGTGTCGTGCCTCAACCACTGAGCTATCTCAAGCTCAAACTCTCCCAAGTTGAACGAAACCATTTGGTGGCTAAACATCTCGGGATCCGGCCACACATTTTTTGTTCTGATTCGAATCTGAATCGGCACCGTGAGGCGCAACGTTTCTGGTTGCACGTCAAAAATCATACCATCCTAAATTCCCAACGAAACAAATTTGGGTTTTCGTTGACACGTTCTCATTTTCCTATCGAACAACCTTTAATTTGTGGTAAGAGTTCCCCCCGAATATTAGTAATAGCAATCCGAAAATTGTGGAGATAAATAATTCTTTTTCATTTTGGCACACTGCCGGTAGCTATACACTTGTATAACCTACAGGTTTCATGACGACTCACGCCGGCACAAAACGTGGAGTTTTTGACGAAGAGACAGGTTAACCGTTTGTCCTCAGCCGCAACCATCACGCTCAGATAAATGGCCGTTGTCTGACTTGGTGGCACGCAGTGTATCAAACTGAATGAGTCAGTTGATTTGACCCGGTGGATAGTTGTCGCTCGGTGAGCCATAATCGTACTTGATCTGTTAGTTTTCTCCAATCCGATGCAAGCGAAGCCATAGTGATTGGTCGTTGTGAAGTAGGTCTGGTAGTGCCACATACATCTTCTACTGAACGCTGACAAACAAATGAACAAATCTGATTAACATAGCCTCAGACAGATCATTTGTCTTCGGTGGATGTGCTGAGCAACACGGCTGCCACTCGAGCAGGACGTTAGTCATGAGGCCTTCCAGGTCATTCGTAGCAAATTATAGAGTTACCATTTGGTTGAGTCATGGCCAAGACGGCCACAAGTGATAGCTATGTGAGCAACTATTTCCGGAGTATTTCTGCACCATTGGGCAACGTACCAGCTATCCATGAATAAAGGCTTGATACGTTGGAGCCGTCTATGAAAATCGTCGATGAGAAATGCATTGATGAACGTGGTGTCCTGCTTGAGTGTACGTTCCGAACGCAATATGCCAAACCTTTAACCCGATTATGCTTGAACGTCGATAATGCACGACACTGGCCTCAGAAGTGACCACAAACCTATGATTGGGCAAGATTACTTCTGTTCCGTCTTATGTATATCATATTGTTTCCCATGAATCCCCAAGGGGAGAAAATGATACAAACCAATTACGCTGTTCAAACCCAGTGTCTTCTAAAGTATCTACGACGATTGAGCAAATATGCGGGCCATTTTTTATCAATATGCTTCTTGGCGGTCGTTACCGCCATTCACTTAGGTGGATTGCACACATGCAAAATACGCAGTGTTATACTTCGCGTATTCATGCTTCTTGAACCTAAGTTGACTCGTGTCTACGGTATTGCAAATGAGGGAGACTGCAAACACTGGACTTTCAATGGAACTGCATGACCGGCTTGTGTCTAGCGCTGCTCCCTATCGATCGACGTCTCTTCGGATGTGAAATTTGACAAGCCATTCTATCAACGTCCAAAGTCGTTTTCGGGAACTCGATGTTAGGTTTCAGTGAACTAGCAGAAAATCTTCATCGGTCTACAATATACAGCAGATTTGCGATGAACATTACCGTGTTAAATGTTTTGAGGAGCTGTGCATGTACTGACCCAACTGAGGTATATGGTAACAAGGGATCAATTCAGCAGTCCAAAAGAAATCCTCGTTTTGATAGCATGAGGACTAGGTGTCAGCGAAAATTCGCCGATCTCTCTGAATTTACGGGCTACAGTTTGAGGCTTCCTCAGTGGACTGCTAAAACTTGTACATGCCACTTCATTCACTTCAGTAGTAGTTTAGTAGTTTATGCTCAGTAGTCTATGCGCACGAGCATGTGCATTCACATCCAGCAAGCCCGACAAATGCAGAATCAAATGTTGGTTGGTGATGGAGAATGGAGCAAAGTATTACACAATGTTCTCCCTTGTCCTTTGCCTTGGAAATGTAATTAGGCAGTAACGTGGATTTCCAGTAATGCAGTCTTCCTCTTATTGACGAATTGAGGTGAGGAAATTAGACTTGGGGGATGGCATCTTATGAGACTTAGGTCATTAAACATACTGCGGATGTCCTAATTGAAAGTGATTTTCCGACAGGTTATAATATCAACTAAACACGTGACCAGATAATCACGTGATCCTGTTGTTTCTTCCAGTTTGGTGCACTTCCAGTTGAGACCCACATGGATTGATGTGAACGATGAAGTATGAGGCATTCAAATACATCGATCCATGGATATACGGTCACTCCTACTTTCCGCAAGTGCCGCAAGGCTTTGTTTTCTTCTTCACTATCAGGTACATATCGCTGTGTCCATTGTGTTCATCACATTATATGCCAAACCACTGCACCACCTCTCTTGAATTTGACACAGCTTACCGACCACGCGACAAATTCCATATTTGTCAGGTCCCCTTACCACACTCAACAGACATTAGGGTGTTAATTATTTACAAGGAACCTACATCTAAGGCACACCTCAGAGACAAGCATTTATTGATGATTTATCCCTCTACACATAGCATTTCCTAAATGCAACACACTACGCACGATGTTGCTGAAGACTCGTGGACAGCCCGAGCGCAATTTCGTCCTCCTTGCGGCTTAGCAGATAGGTGCAGTTCCCAATTTTTCCCCAACAATATGTCCTACATGAACCGAAATTGGTCAGAATTCGACGAATACTCTCAGTTGCACATGAATTTGGTTTGGGGAGTTGCAGGTGAAATTCAGTCGAGTCTCCCTCAACACTAAGCTTAGTCGAAAATTGGTGCTTAGCACAACACATGTGCAATCGGTTGCTTAATTAGGAAACAAGAATGATGGAAATTCGTGGATTGGTCTTACCTGATTGAGCTTGCAAATGGGCTAGGTCAGTGGTGGGTTAACCGAAATTTTTACCCGCCCTTCGAGCAGTACTGAGCGAGTACTAATGCCTTTCACCAGGGCAAAGTCTCCTGTACCCAAATGATAAGAGTCTCGAATTACGGAATTTCAGGGAGCATTTGGCCGGAACATTCCGGTGCAACTATGTTGGCCGGATTGCTAGTCCGAAGCCAGTGAAACCGGTAGTAAACTGTCTTCGGATTTTGATCAGTCGCCACATGCTACTCATTGTTTGTTTCAACTTCTTGTTGAGCAGAACAATTCAAGGCCTAGGTTATGCATCGGAGGGGTAAAACCGATTAACCAGAAGGCAGGTTAATCCTTGATCGCCTGCCGGAATGCGATCCTTACGACAAAGACCTACACAGTGTTTCTCCTACTGCGCAAGTTCATCGGTCATTCGGATGCTAGCCGAAGAACCCGTGCGTTCGCCCGTGGTAAACATCTGCATTTCGTAATACACTACTCATAATATTGCTGAAAACTCTTCGACAGCACACGATCGGCTTCGCCCTTCTCGGGGCCAATCAGGTAGGCGCAGTCCCCGAGTTTCCGTCAACCTTATGTTCGACTGGTGGATAACGGGGCCACTCAGATTATAGAGCCACGTTCTAGGAAGCGACTTTCTATGCGTTCGCATAACCTATCAAATGAATAGGATAACGTGGGCTGATCTTGCTAATCTGTTCCATCGAATACGTAGAATTCGGTTCGAGGTGGATATAGAATTGTTCTCCCTAGGAAGCATCTTTGATATGGCAATCGGTTAACGTTTCGGATCAAATTAGTTTCAGGTAGGACAATGACGACCGAGAGGAATCGAGCAGCATTCTGAATTCTTTGACTAAGGAAACGAATCGAGGAGCATTTTGATTATTTTAACAACTGTGTATGGAGCTGACGGATTTTGCCTGCGAAGGTGATATTGCTGTCTTCGAAATTTGGTCGAAATGCTGAGGAAATTATGCGAAATTTCGGTGATTGTTGAGGCTGTTTTATAATCGTGATCCTGAGGATGCTGTACCAAGTACCGAATGATTTGTGTGGGAATGTACGGCTGTATAGAGCTCATTCGATATTATTCATGCGAGGATTGTTGGTAGAATTTCAGTGACTTGCGGGGTGGTGGTAACCTGAAGAAAATTTTGACATTACTGTATAATCCGCGGAGTGTGAATAGTGCGCTTATGCACTGAATGAATGTACTGTGTGGTGTCACGTGTTATGTATTACTTACTGATCGCAGATTTCTGGTGGTTTAATGACTACCGACCGGCTAATCCGATTTGGATGTCAGCCATTCATTACTACGTATTGTGCGACTATATTGAAAACCCTTGCGTTACCTTATATTCGTAGGGACCTGGATCCTTTTTCAGCCGTATATGACTACGCCTTTGGTTTGCGCCAAAGCTTCAAACGTGCATTCGGGTAACTGAGTAGTCGCCTGGGTTTCCCTTTGGCGATGGATCACATTAGTAAATCTTGCTGCATCACATTTATTCCAGGTAAACAGCTTTACTAAACTGGATGTCTACACGTCCTAGCTCTCTAAAGCAAAACAACTTATCTATAAAATGCCTAGTTTTTGATAAATCTTTTTGGTGAATGAACGTTTTGTGCATTTTCTGCCGAACGCTTGGGGTCACCATTTTTGCATTTGTAATTTGCCCACTTATCTGGTAGGAAACTTCTTGGACCCGTCACAAACTGTTCTTTTTGGAAGGCGGATCTTTGTTTGATGATATGTTGTTCGGGAAACTAGTGTTCCTTCTGGCTAATTAGTCAGATGAAACTCCCTCTGACTTCGCGTTGTCTTTGAAGTCTGAGAACTTCACTCAATTTTCTGATCATTCAGTGCTTATGTTAAATGCCGCCCACATATATGGACGCACCTGTGTATGGTGCCCACATACATGCACGGAGAGATGTCGACGCGGCTCTTAACTCGAACTTGTGAATATGAGAAAAGTAGGTGCAAACCAGGAGCTCAATCCTCCCGTCCTTTGGGTACATTAACACCTGTGCCACTGGGCCAGGCAAACACGAAGGCATCTGATCGCTATGGCATGTGACACAGACAGGCCAGAGTGAAAAAATGGAATGATGATTTCGCAGAGTTTGCACACTGGTGAACATAGGTGACAAAATCAATCCAAACAAGCAACCGAAACACCTAAGAATATCGATGGTCTCCATTTGCGGTCACGATGCGATTGCAAATCCTTACCTGTCTTGGACAGATGGAAGAATGTGTGTGTGGAAGGTGTGTGAGCAGCTGGAGGTAAACAAAACTTTGTGATTATATTTCTAAGCGGAATGTTGATTAAACCTGGGCATATCATGAAGACCATGAATTATGCACTTGAAAACTCCAAATCTAGTCTTCCGAACTCGAAAAATTATTGGCAATTCTTATTGAAAACAGTCAGCGCCAAATCAGTCGACCAAAATGCAGCTTTCTTTTAAGTAAATTATGAGATAATTAGCTGAATAAAGCCAAATATGAAGAGTTTGTGGCAGCAGGGTCTTCTTTCTGTCTGTCTCTACGTCTTCGGGCTTTGTGCAGGCCTCTGTTGCAGCGTGAGACCTAGTAAATGGGCACATATTCAAATATGGAATTTCGATTTTACGCTGCGGTCTTTCCGATTCTGTTTTGTAGGGAGGAAGTTCGGTTTCCGGCATCAACAAGATTACTCGTTGCTCTACCATACAAGCTCTGGAGGCGAGTTGTATCGGGTGAAGAAGAGAAACGAGATGATGACGAATGGCATCAAACAAACTACAGCACAAAATTGTGTCCATTTGGTGGGAGAAATTTGTAAACAGTTCTAATTTGGGCTTCAGTGATAGCCGGGGTATGAAACCGGCCACCACATTCGTCTTTCCAAATGAAACAGATCTCCGCTTATGTTACTGAGCAATGATCATAAATAGATTGAGATAAAATTAGTGACCACTGCCCATTCTCCTGCAACTTTTTGTTCAGAAAAAGTCTAATATGGGTTGTGCTCGTGCCTTCCATCCATCCCCAGATTGGAGTTATATGCATCCCATCATGCGCTGTGATTTACATAAACCATACTCTAGGATTACAGTGGTCAGCTTACTTTCTTGGATGCTTGATTTCTTGTTCAGCCTGATCATCGTGATTTAACACTGCTTCTAGGGTTTACGAGAATCCTTGAACATCTCATCAGCAGTTTCACTAATTTTCGGGGGTGCATTAAACGAATCTAGCGCATAAACTATGGCAATTAATAAAATACTAAAGAACACTAACAGCAATAATGACAGCAAATAATGATATCAAGCTGTACGCCCAATAGATGGTCCAATAGATGGGTCTTGTAGCATGCGAATGTTAGGCCCAAGTAGAAATTCATCTACTGTCACCAAGATTGTTGTGGCAGTGTTTCTTTTTTACGCCTTGTCATAAAGACATCAATCGCAGTTCCAAAAACTATTCCATCGGTCTGCGACTTCTCTCACCGATACCAGGAGTGGCTTTAGCTAATTTGTCACCCGTAACTACTGTAGCGCTAGTATCAACGTTTTCTAACGTGCAAACATGAAGCGAAATAAATGATGTGACGACCATCTAGATCCGCTCAGTCCACCATATACTGAGCTCCTTCTGTCCGCGACAGTTGCTTCAAAACAAACACCTATGTATTCTCATGGTTCACACAGTTGAAATGGAGCCTGTAACAGCACACGAATGCGGTCCTATGAAAATTGAAAATGTTTCTATTAGAGGACCAGCATTTTGGTGGTAAATTCACCAAGTCGATTTTGTTGACACTGAGGCGCTGGAGCCCGTAGACCAGGTCGTGAGAAAAATACTAGCTGCTTTCCAATTTACGGAGGATCATTGGTCACTCTATACGTTCATCGTAAATCAGGTTACTGCTGACAAATTCGTGGCAACCAAATTTGTTCTCATCTGTTTGGCCTATCTACACTCGAATAAAGTGTCTGACTTCGGTATCCTTAGTGGTGATTAGGTTTTTGGACCACTTTGTTTTGTACTAGAAATAAGCACAACCTAGCAAAACTGAAAATTAGGGAGCCTGTTAAAACTCCCGTCTTCATTTTCCATTTCGCAATTTTCCAAGGTTTGCCGCTCCCCATTTCTCACAACCAATTTTTTCTCTACAATTTGCTGTCCTGTTTGGAGGCGTTCATACTGTGGATCGGGGTTTAAATGCCACGGGCAATTTATGTGATTTGACGTTTTTAGTAAATCACCATATACATCGCAGACCTGATTGTGAGCAACTTATTCATTGGTTGTTTACAGTAAGTTGTTTCACGATGTAATTATCCAGTGGTTAAGTAAGCTGTGGAAGACTGATCTGACAATAAAGTGATGGGCGGGGGATTGGTCTGTGACAAATTGGCTAACCTGAATTGTTGGAGTATCAAATTCACAGATGGCTCTAATGTCGTACACATTTGGGGCTCAAATTAATTTGTGACAAAAAGATTCGGCGCTGATATCATGCCTGATAGCTAGCTAGTTCGTCGCCACAACCTCGACATGCACAACCGGCGTCGCGGTGCTCCCCTGGATACACTAGCTTAATTTTTCGGTCACCCAGAAGGGTATTCCTATCGCATTTGACTGCAAGTTGAATTTACCGATAAATCATTTGTCCACAGAGGTTTCCAAAAGATTTTATCCGCGAGGTTACCATTTGCTTTGGTTGGCTTAAACGCTTTAATGGTCAAATCAGATAGAATATACATCTTGACATACTCTCATGTAAGGGTTTCCAAACGCACAAAGAGGTTTATTTCGATACATCTCCACATGTCAGACGAGAGAATAAACATACGGGGTTTTCTCTTCTCGTAATTCTTCAAATTGCAAATCCATAGGTTTTAAGCAAATTGCATTCACAATGTCACTGGTGTGGCTTTCAGTAGAATTTTGTAACAAATAAATGCGCCCGTATTTCGCAAACATTTCGGATTTACTCCCTTTACTCACGCAGTACTTGTCTGAGAATAAGAAGATCTGGATCTTTAACAACTTCTTCCTTGAATTTCTGGGCTTAGTGGGAATGAATGGAGCCCCCACCTTGAAGCTGTCCTCAGAGCAAATGTCGTAAGATATTTGCTTTGATCAGTCAACACGAGACTACGTGATCTGGATGAGTGTTGCTATAGCTTATCTGGATGTGAGTTAGTTACAGTGCTAATCAGCCTCTCGTAGCCGAACGGTCAATTGTTCAAACCATCAGCGGGTTCGAAATTCTACAGAGCTTGTGAAATTTCTCAGTAAATATGAAACAGCTGCATAGTGCTCTTCGGCTTTTCGGAATTGGTTGGCTCCCCTTACAGGACGAAACCTTCATTTTCAAGAACATGTGGGAGGTCAAAGAAGCGAGTCGGGTTTCTCTTAGTATACAGCCTATCTTCACGATCGCCCATCCCATCTACTCAGTGGCTTGTTCACTGGGCGGACTGACGGGTTACAAAACAGGCTTACAGAGCAGAAAAATTGAAAAGAATGTAACTCATTGAATGACATAAGCATGCTCGAATGCGCACCGATTACTACATATTACGTAATCTAGTGGGTTCACGTGTATGCAGTACCCAGTGAAGCACTCTCAGCCTTCAACTTTAAATTGACTTTAAAGGCTACGTACTTATCTTGTTTGGGTATGGTCCCGAACAACATCTGTTTTACCAAACTTTCAAACAAATGGTTCATGGACTTTCGCTGAATGAAGGAATATGAAACCTACTTGTAGAGTATTCTCTAGCAAAATACTTCCCACGAGAACCAGCCCTCCTTCAGCGGGAATGAACTTTAGTCCCACTGGATATTTGCCCGCTTGCATTCTTTCAGAGTTAAGCAAAGACATTTCATGTTTGATAAAATGTTTGATTCTTCCCACTCAATAGGACAGGATCGTAATGGCCATCATTATCTTGGTTTTGCAGTTTGAGACACAGTTAATAGTGGTTAAGTTCCCCCGGCATGATGAATAAAAGGGTTCATTTGATAGTCATAAAACCAACCGTAGAATGATAGGTGGGCAACTTCCTCTGTCACCTCGGTTAGTTCCATCGACTTTTCAGGATTCAGGGGATGACTAATAATGCTCTTGTATCGCCCAGGACTTTGAATGTTTCCTTCATGACATACCTTCTTTAAATCTTGTCCGTTCGATTGCTTCGTGACCCTTTTTAATCTGTTGATTGACAGAGGTGGCCCTCTTGTTGAGGGAGATTGAAAGTAACCTGTCTATAATATTGCAGTGTTATTTTCTAAGCGTCTTCTTGAGCTTCTGGCAATCGTGCAGTCATCTTCACTTAAGTTCGACATGTCGCGCCTTTGGAAATTACAGATCTTCATGTGTATTCAAAGTTTAATCAACCCAGAGGGCTCTTAAATTTCCACAGAAATACCGACGAAGATTTCATGATGTGCGGATTTTATACCCCATATATATATATATACATATATATATATGTTTATTTTCATTACAGCATCTGCTAATTGCTGCTGTGTTTACACACCTATGCGTTTCACCGTTACTGTGCAGTTAACGTGTTGCGAGCAAGGTGACCAGGGTGACGACTTGACATTATGATAGAAGGGTTGTCATGAAAGCCAAAAATGCTTCTTACGTTACGGCAACTGGTTATTTGAGGAGGTTTTGGAGATAAGAAAAGAAAACTGTTGTGGTATTGCTGTGATAGGCGCGATGTATTTTGTTGTAAAAACAATAGACTGTCACAATGGAAACCATATACAAATGGACTGCAGTCACTGCTTGCAGAATGCAATAGAGCAGGAAAGTGAGAAATTTCTAACTGTCAGCCCAAGTCTATATAGCTAAGAACTCACACTGTTATCGGTAGGAAAAGGTGTGGCAGAATTTGGATCCCGAAAATGAAACGGATTTAACCGCACCTATATGCTGGTATGCTTGAAATCTGCCATTCCAACAATAAAAAAACTTCAAACAGAAGGCAAGGAAAGCACTGCAACCAACGACAAATCCACTGAATTATACCAAAAATGTGGTGACCGACATCCTGAAAGATGAAGTTCACATTTAGACGATACAAGCAGGGGCGGTGCGAGTCTGCAAGAACATTCGTCGTTATGCCCACAACACGCGTATTTGATATCTAAATTTCAACAGAATAAACATATTTGTCGCCAGCTGGATGACGTAAAAATCATAATCAGTGAGCCCACTGAGATGCGCACCACATGCTCTGCACACAAAAAAGAAACTTGTCTACTTTACCTGTACCTTTCGCAATATGAATCCCTACGAACCTCTTCCGTAACATCAGCCCGATGTGGGACTGCATTCGCCCGTAGGACCCTCAGTCAGGAAAACCGACACACTGGACACACTGGATCTGTAAGCTACGCAAGCCGTGTAAACGGAAAGTCGACCACAATATTTCAAAGGTATTATATTATCGATATAGTTGAATATATGCTAAAGGAAATATACATAAGTATGAAATGAAAAAAAGATCAACCATGGTCAGGTATCGTTTAAGGGACGATGATAGACCATGCACAGCTCATTTGAATTTCGCCATAGAGCTACCTCAACTGGAAGTCATCAGACGAAATGGCATACCTGCCGGCATGGCGCATTTCAGGACACAAGGGATCTATTTGTAGAAGGCTGGTAATGAACGTACCAACCTCAGTTAACGTATGGGGTTACTCGAACTATGGAGGTATATGCGCGAGCGAGACTGAAGGATGTTCTTCATATATCAACCATGACGCCTTAACGGGAAAATTGCTAATACTCGCTAGTATTCAAACTATGTCTCCTTTGCACCTGTACGGTCTATCTTAACATGACAACGTAAATGGTTCCTTCGACTGACATAGATGCATTACAGTGCGCGAAGGAAATATGTGGTTCTGAAGAACTGCAAGATATTTGAGGAGAAACAAGAGCAAGTCACTGTTTAATTAAACACTATTGCCCAATGTGATGTAATGATGCTTAGGCATGGAGATGGCTCCGCCAAGGCGCCATAAATATCTACGGACCAGATTATCGCAGGCTTATATAGGACCAGGCTTAGACGAAGTAACACAACTGGCTCCCCATGAGACATATAGATGAAGGAACAGGTAGATGATAAAGAGGTAAGTGAATAAATGAGCAAACAACTAGATAGATAGATAGATAGATAGATAGATAGATAGATAGATAGATAGATAGATAGATAGATAGATAGATAGATAGATAGATAGATAGATAGATAGATAGATAGATAGATAGATAGATAGATAGATAGATAGATAGATAGATAGATAGATAGATAGATAGATAGATAGATAGATAGATAGATAGATAGATAGATAGATAGATAGATAGATAGATAGATAGATAGATAGATAGATAGATAGATAGATAGATAGATAGATAGATAGATAGATAGATAGATAGATAGATAGATAGATAGATAGATAGATAGATAGATAGATAGATAGATAGATAGATAGATAGATAGATAGATAGATAGATAGATAGATAGATAGATAGATAGATAGATAGATAGATAGATAGATAGATAGATAGATAGATAGATAGATAGATAGATAGATAGATAGATAGATAGATAGATAGATAGATAGATAGATAGATAGATAGATAGATAGATAGATAGATAGATAGATAGATAGATAGATAGATAGATAGATAGATAGATAGATAGATAGATAGATAGATAGATAGATAGATAGATAGATAGATAGATAGATAGATAGATAGATAGATAGATAGATAGATAGATAGATAGATAGATAGATAGATAGATAGATAGATAGATAGATAGATAGATAGATAGATAGATAGATAGATAGATAGATAGATAGATAGATAGATAGATAGATAGATAGATAGATAGATAGATAGATAGATAGATAGATAGATAGATAGATAGATAGATAGATAGATAGATAGATAGATAGATAGATAGATAGATAGATAGATAGATAGATAGATAGATAGATAGATAGATAGATAGATAGATAGATAGATAGATAGATAGATAGATAGATAGATAGATAGATAGATAGATAGATAGATAGATAGATAGATAGATAGATAGATAGATAGATAGATAGATAGATAGATAGATAGATAGATAGATAGATAGATAGATAGATAGATAGATAGATAGATAGATAGATAGATAGATAGATAGATAGATAGATAGATAGATAGATAGATAGATAGATAGATAGATAGATAGATAGATAGATAGATAGATAGATAGATAGATAGATAGATAGATAGATAGATAGATAGATAGATAGATAGATAGATAGATAGATAGATAGATAGATAGATAGATAGATAGATAGATAGATAGATAGATAGATAGATAGATAGATAGATAGATAGATAGATAGATAGATAGATAGATAGATAGATAGATAGATAGATAGATAGATAGATAGATAGATAGATAGATAGATAGATAGATAGATAGATAGATAGATAGATAGATAGATAGATAGATAGATAGATAGATAGATAGATAGATAGATAGATAGATAGATAGATAGATAGATAGATAGATAGATAGATAGATAGATAGATAGATAGATAGATAGATAGATAGATAGATAGATAGATAGATAGATAGATAGATAGATAGATAGATAGATAGATAGATAGATAGATAGATAGATAGATAGATAGATAGATAGATAGATAGATAGATAGATAGATAGATAGATAGATAGATAGATAGATAGATAGATAGATAGATAGATAGATAGATAGATAGATAGATAGATAGATAGATAGATAGATAGATAGATAGATAGATAGATAGATAGATAGATAGATAGATAGATAGATAGATAGATAGATAGATAGATAGATAGATAGATAGATAGATAGATAGATAGATAGATAGATAGATAGATAGATAGATAGATAGATAGATAGATAGATAGATAGATAGATAGATAGATAGATAGATAGATAGATAGATAGATAGATAGATAGATAGATAGATAGATAGATAGATAGATAGATAGATAGATAGATAGATAGATAGATAGATAGATAGATAGATAGATAGATAGATAGATAGATAGATAGATAGATAGATAGATAGATAGATAGATAGATAGATAGATAGATAGATAGATAGATAGATAGATAGATAGATAGATAGATAGATAGATAGATAGATAGATAGATAGATAGATAGATAGATAGATAGATAGATAGATAGATAGATAGATAGATAGATAGATAGATAGATAGATAGATAGATAGATAGATAGATAGATAGATAGATAGATAGATAGATAGATAGATAGATAGATAGATAGATAGATAGATAGATAGATAGATAGATAGATAGATAGATAGATAGATAGATAGATAGATAGATAGATAGATAGATAGATAGATAGATAGATAGATAGATAGATAGATAGATAGATAGATAGATAGATAGATAGATAGATAGATAGATAGATAGATAGATAGATAGATAGATAGATAGATAGATAGATAGATAGATAGATAGATAGATAGATAGATAGATAGATAGATAGATAGATAGATAGATAGATAGATAGATAGATAGATAGATAGATAGATAGATAGATAGATAGATAGATAGATAGATAGATAGATAGATAGATAGATAGATAGATAGATAGATAGATAGATAGATAGATAGATAGATAGATAGATAGATAGATAGATAGATAGATAGATAGATAGATAGATAGATAGATAGATAGATAGATAGATAGATAGATAGATAGATAGATAGATAGATAGATAGATAGATAGATAGATAGATAGATAGATAGATAGATAGATAGATAGATAGATAGATAGATAGATAGATAGATAGATAGATAGATAGATAGATAGATAGATAGATAGATAGATAGATAGATAGATAGATAGATAGATAGATAGATAGATAGATAGATAGATAGATAGATAGATAGATAGATAGATAGATAGATAGATAGATAGATAGATAGATAGATAGATAGATAGATAGATAGATAGATAGATAGATAGATAGATAGATAGATAGATAGATAGATAGATAGATAGATAGATAGATAGATAGATAGATAGATAGATAGATAGATAGATAGATAGATAGATAGATAGATAGATAGATAGATAGATAGATAGATAGATAGATAGATAGATAGATAGATAGATAGATAGATAGATAGATAGATAGATAGATAGATAGATAGATAGATAGATAGATAGATAGATAGATAGATAGATAGATAGATAGATAGATAGATAGATAGATAGATAGATAGATAGATAGATAGATAGATAGATAGATAGATAGATAGATAGATAGATAGATAGATAGATAGATAGATAGATAGATAGATAGATAGATAGATAGATAGATAGATAGATAGATAGATAGATAGATAGATAGATAGATAGATAGATAGATAGATAGATAGATAGATAGATAG
Source organism: Opisthorchis felineus (assembly GCA_004794785.1). Lineage (NCBI taxonomy): Eukaryota > Metazoa > Platyhelminthes > Trematoda > Opisthorchiida > Opisthorchiidae > Opisthorchis > Opisthorchis felineus. The sequence continues at coordinate 15,153 of SJOL01010150.1, forward strand.
ATAGATAGATAGATAGATAGATAGATAGATAGATAGATAGATAGATAGATAGATAGATAGATAGATAGATAGATAGATAGATAGATAGATAGATAGATAGATAGATAGATAGATAGATAGATAGATAGATAGATAGATAGATAGATAGATAGATAGATAGATAGATAGATAGATAGATAGATAGATAGATAGATAGATAGATAGATAGATAGATAGATAGATAGATAGATAGATAGATAGATAGATAGATAGATAGATAGATAGATAGATAGATAGATAGATAGATAGATAGATAGATAGATAGATAGATAGATAGATAGATAGATAGATAGATAGATAGATAGATAGATAGATAGATAGATAGATAGATAGATAGATAGATAGATAGATAGATAGATAGATAGATAGATAGATAGATAGATAGATAGATAGATAGATAGATAGATAGATAGATAGATAGATAGATAGATAGATAGATAGATAGATAGATAGATAGATAGATAGATAGATAGATAGATAGATAGATAGATAGATAGATAGATAGATAGATAGATAGATAGATAGATAGATAGATAGATAGATAGATAGATAGATAGATAGATAGATAGATAGATAGATAGATAGATAGATAGATAGATAGATAGATAGATAGATAGATAGATAGATAGATAGATAGATAGATAGATAGATAGATAGATAGATAGATAGATAGATAGATAGATAGATAGATAGATAGATAGATAGATAGATAGATAGATAGATAGATAGATAGATAGATAGATAGATAGATAGATAGATAGATAGATAGATAGATAGATAGATAGATAGATAGATAGATAGATAGATAGATAGATAGATAGATAGATAGATAGATAGATAGATAGATAGATAGATAGATAGATAGATAGATAGATAGATAGATAGATAGATAGATAGATAGATAGATAGATAGATAGATAGATAGATAGATAGATAGATAGATAGATAGATAGATAGATAGATAGATAGATAGATAGATAGATAGATAGATAGATAGATAGATAGATAGATAGATAGATAGATAGATAGATAGATAGATAGATAGATAGATAGATAGATAGATAGATAGATAGATAGATAGATAGATAGATAGATAGATAGATAGATAGATAGATAGATAGATAGATAGATAGATAGATAGATAGATAGATAGATAGATAGATAGATAGATAGATAGATAGATAGATAGATAGATAGATAGATAGATAGATAGATAGATAGATAGATAGATAGATAGATAGATAGATAGATAGATAGATAGATAGATAGATAGATAGATAGATAGATAGATAGATAGATAGATAGATAGATAGATAGATAGATAGATAGATAGATAGATAGATAGATAGATAGATAGATAGATAGATAGATAGATAGATAGATAGATAGATAGATAGATAGATAGATAGATAGATAGATAGATAGATAGATAGATAGATAGATAGATAGATAGATAGATAGATAGATAGACACAAAGATAGGTAAATAGATAAGGACTGAAAGATATTTGAGGTTACCATGAATAAAATTGTCCGGTAATTTCGGACACTCCCTCGTAGTTCTTTGGCTCCTTGGTGCAACCTGAAACGTTACCCCAATGTTGTGTTTCGAAAATGTCTGGATAGGCAGTATTACTGGTGACATACCAAATCAGCCGAGGCAAATGTGTGCTCCCAATATTTGTCTGTCATATTTGACGGTAAACTCGTACTTATCTGATGTAATACCACTTTTGTGTGCAGCCGTGTCAAGTATAAGTGAGCTGGACCATACCATACGTTGCTTACGAACATTCCAAAGTCACCTGGTTTGATTAATCAATATGAAACGTACTACTCTTAGCAAAATGGGCGATTAGAAAAAGTGGTATGAAATTCGAAACTAGATTCCCCAATGACTGCGAAGTTAATGAATCTATGGCAACACAACAGATTGTGTGATACGGCCACTCAGTAGCTTTGAGTAAAAAACTGTTAAGGGGTGACTGTGGAGCAGAAGCGTAAACTGAGGCTGGTAGCCGAATGGGAGTCCTCGTACATACACCGTCGCCACATGGAAATTCGCGTCTACTCTTATGCAGAAGAGTGTGGACGTAAGACGCCCTGTTCATGGCTCCATAACACAAAAGCCTTTTCGTTTAAGAGAGGAGAACATCAAATTTGGACCGCTGATTCAATCCTCCCACATTGGATACGTCAAATCTGGAGGCGATGCAACGGAATTTACTCATCCTGACATATGTATACACTTCATTGGTGTTGCATTTCGTTGGAAAACTCAAATGACGAAGTAAGTCAGGTGATTATACAAACAAACTATACATGTACACCGCACACCTGGTGCATCTCAA
>SJOL01010174.1:38079-63522 GCA_004794785.1 Opisthorchis felineus
CCCACCCTTTTTGTATTCTTTTCACTCTAGGGCTTTAAATATAATTAGACAAACCCTATGGTTGTACGGCAGTGAAGCATCAGTGTCAACTGATGTTGCTGTCTTTTTGATGATGATGATGATGACGCCCTAGTTAACAGCACCACAGAAGCTGACCTACTGCCCTACGTCAGGCGAAAACGAGAATCTATGTGATTCGAGAAGCTTGGTCGGTCCAGGAACCTGAGAAGGTGAGGAAGGCAAGAAACTCGAAATTTGCGTAACCTGCTCTCAGTAGGTCCAAAAGACCTCTGGTGAGCCAAACAATCACTGATAGAAACGGCTCTTCAAAAACGAACTAAATCGTTGGGTTAAACACTTTCAACAACAGTTCAACTGGCTACTTGCAGTTACTCAGTTATATTTCCGATCTGCAGTGGAGTTCTTAAAACCCTAGACGCTTTCGGAAATAGGCGAATGACTTTCCTCCTTCAGGGGTCACCGAGCTGTCGGTCCTGGTGAACTCCCACTGGCTCTGTTTAAAGATGGAGGTGAAAACTTCAATCGGTGCTTGTCTGACTCATTACCTCTATCTGGGAGAAAGATACTGTCAGAACTCACTGGGGTGAATCGATAGGGGTGGTCGCTCACAGAGGAATTAGCATGACCCCTATTGTAACCAGACTGTTTGCGTGGCTTATATTACGTCGTCCTACTGAGGCGGGTGAAGACAGGACCAGACAACAGCAAGCAGAAGTTCGTCTGGGAAGGCACCAAGTGGACAGCGCTTTCGCACTCCGGCAAATAGTAATGCAACGGCATGCGCATAAGCACCACACAATCTTGGTGTTCTTTAACTTTAAGAGTGCGTTTGATTCTGTTGACCGGTTCATTCTTTTCCACCCTCTTGCGCGACAGGATACGCCCCACAATTTCTTGAATATCATACGCTGTATGTATTTATATACTTGTGGTTGCTTGAGAGTATGAGCTCTTCAAAAGCTTTCCTGAAAAAGATGGTGTCCGACAACAGTGCCCACTCTTTCCATTGTATAATTTTCTCATTGATGCGAACTATTGAAGGTATCCAGAATCCCGGTGTTCAAATTTCTCCGAGTTAGGACATTGTCGAGTTGGAATATGCAAACCACATTGTGTGCTCCGTATGCCATTTGACCGGTTTCCTCGGAGAGCCCTTTTCGCACAGCCGCGAGAAGGATGGGAACGAGCCAATGAGCATCAAGCGATGAATTGGCATCGAAGTGTGAAAATCACTACCATTGTGGTCTCCGTGGATTTGGACCCCAATACGAGTCACATCAATGGCTGGAGACTGACAGACGTGGCCCAATCGTCTGTTCAGTGGCGTGTGTGCGTCCAAGCTGTTGTCTTGGATGCGTGGTCTTCCCTCCCGACCTCCCCAATGAAACGTTCACTCTCATTCCTAGATTCACGCGTCAGTTATGTCAGCTTCTGCCCCTAATGTGTAGCTATCCACCCATATTTCCCCAGGTCATTGGCGAACGAAACTGTGGCAGCCATAGCCACTGCACCACCTGTACACGGTTTTCGTAGTTGAAGATGATGAGCCCGATGATGAAATTGCATTGTTCTCATATTTGAAAAGGTTCAGGGTGCGAAGACTACTTGGAACGTTGACCATGCAGTTCTTTGGCATGTTCTGCGCGCCCACAAAATGCAACTCCGTGTTTCGGGACGTACAGTATTAGAACGTGCCTCTAAGAATTCAGAAAGTGACAACTGAAGTTGTGAAACATTGTGGTATCTCAGCAGTTCCATCACCGCTGAAGGTAATATGACAGGCGAAGTGTACGCACGAATTTCAAGGGTCAGAATTACGTTTTCCAGTCACCTATGGCATCAAAAAGACACATCACTGGGTCTGGAAGGACGCGTGCATCAGGCTACAGTGCGGCCTATATTGTTGCACGACTGCCACACTTAGTCACTTCGGGTGGAGGGTATGAGGCATTTTCAGGTGTTTCGCCACCGATGTTTCAGAACTAAAGCTGAAATCGGCTGGAACCGGCGATTTCAGAATGGGGTGGTCAGGCAGCGGGTCTTACGTGAAGCAGAAAGTACTTCGCTCAAAGAGTGCATCCATTACTGTAATTTAAGGTGGCTGGGCCATTTACTGCGCATGCCGAGTAACAGTCTGCCGAGAATAATCTTGTTTTAGATGCCTTATTCTGAGCGGTGCAAACTTGGAGGTGGATAGAATATGACATGGCTGAAGGTAATGATGTTAGGAAAAGTTTGGGTGATGTTAGTCCTGTTGGCCTTCCAGGATGGCGTCCACGTGACCTCCTCTGTGCTTGGCTAGTGACAATGAACGATATGGCTGCTAACTGATGTCAGCGGCGTTCATGCCATCAATTTCTATCCAATTTGTTTGGTTGAGTGTTAGAAGTGTAGATACCGTGGATGTTTGTTTTAGTCTAGCTGTAGATCCTCATCCCTTTTTCATGTTTTCTTTCAACCATAAAATGTGGTTGTCATGGTTGTAAAGTGTTGGAGCACCATTATTCTCCTCTGGTCTCGTTGCCAATGATGGTAATCATGATGATGGTCCTACCGCTATTACAGCTGTTTGACAACGGTGTCCATACTGTTTTGTTAGCTTACGTTGCCCTGAAACCTGCTGAACTTTACTACCTTTCAGACCAAATGGAAGGTGAAGAAGTTGATGAAATGGGGTATGACAGCGACAGGATTGATGAAGAAATCGAGCATAGCATGTACAGTGCAGTATTCTTCGAACCGGTGCCAAAAATGGAGATAGAACCGGACGATATGTTTCCCACTGGTTGCTGTAAAGAAGCGGCTACCATGAACAAGGATTCTGGTGAATCGCAGACCAGCGTGAAGACGAGTCCAGTATACTCCTCACGCGATCAATATCTACCGCTTAACATATCACAATTTAAAGACGATTCCGATTCCGATGGCTACGGTTCGCATTTTCAGACCGATTTGCATTCTCCAACAACTGAGAAAAGTGATTCTGAGTCGGCCATCACCATAGAATCTTTCGATTCACATATCTCGATAACTCTTTCTGGCACATCTGCAGATGTGAACTGGACGCCTGATGACGTCGTACTGGGTGTGTCGAGACAGGCTGTCTCGTCTGTGTGCAATCCTGGAGATCCACTGGACATTGCTCGTAAGCTGGCTTCGAGTAGAAGCGATCCTGATTTATGGCGTATAAATGCAGAAGATCGTTCCATTTCACGGACCAGGTCGCATGACAAGAGGTACTTCAATGACTTTCATAACGCAGTTTGCGCGAACTGTCGAAAGCGAGGTCACTTCACATTTGAATGTCGCACTGTAAGTTACACCGTAACCAATTTTAGCTAATTTTAATGTTGCCCAGAGCGCCTTTTCATTACATTAGCATTGAAAGGCTTGGAGGGGATGGGAAAGTTAATAAATATAATGGTAATAAAATTTATGACGATCTTCCAGCCGCGGCACCCTTTCGATGTATAGCTGCCTTACATTTCTGAGCCACTGTCAGGTTACCCCTAGACAGGAGCAACCTGAAAGCTAGGGTAAGAATCCAACTGCGGACCTTCACTGCTTAATCACCAAGCTGTCTCTAGTTCATAGTGAAGAAACTAAATCGAGAGGCAAGTTTTCTGATATGGTTTCCTGGATGTTGATAAGTTCCGTTGTCTGGTTCCTCCAGATTAGAGTCCTGTGGAATGAATCAGCGTTGTTGATGAATGAATGGCGCTATATTCTGTTCAATCTAAAGTCGTCCCGATAAATGATCAACTACTTGCGCTTTACTTCTAGCGTGCAGCTGCTTTCTTGAGGTCTAGGGGTTCGAACACGAATACAACCGATCTTTCTTTACAAGGGCGAAGTGGCTGTGTACTGCGCCTTGGATCTTAGACATACTCTGATTTTACCCGCAAGATGAATTATACAGTTAAAATTTCTGACGACTCGTGATGGGTTATGGCATGGGGCTTGTTTTAATCCCAGAACTATTAGCCATCGAGCTTTAAGCCTTTTTAGATATTCCTCTTGATACCCTCCTGCTTTTCATCTGACTCGTTCGCCAGCGTGAGTGAAACTTCAATCTCCCATGCAGGAAGTAAAGCACAGAAGGCATATTATCACTACTTAGCCGCACAGAAAAAGTGGTTGTAATCCTGTTACTGTCATTGCTGGACTCCTTAAACTCACTCACTAGCCGTCATCTGCGGTTTCCATCCACATAGCGAACTTAACCATGAAACCTGGAGCACTGTGCGATTATCACTTGAATTACAGTCGCCATGGAGGTCAGTGCGTGAACAGCAAACAGTTTTATGGGAATTTAGTTGTCATCAGCGGTTCCCAGTTGTAAATTCAGTGCGTATCCGAATTTACTTGCAAGTTTTCATTAGCTGCTTTGGTACTATGAGGAGATTTGAGAATTTTAATGCAGATTTAGTCCTGTAAATGAAGCCAGTCTACGCTGAAAAGCTGAGAAGCACTGACAGCAATGAGCATCTCACGAAACTTCAGAGAAAATTTCGAACCAACTACCTCCTGGCCAGTAGTATGATCACTTCTTGGCCTTTCGGCACAGATAGGTTTCACTTAAAGTACGGAATCTCCATTAGCTATATTGTCCTAGTAACAACTATTTTCAGCTACATTGTGCTGTACTAGTTTGACGTACCACTTGCCCAGCTCAGTAAGAATGAAACGAACTAGTGCGCACGCGTCCGGTGAACCTTAGTAGGAAGGAAATACCTTGGTGGTTCTTCTCCGGATCCGAGTGATCTATTTACGAAGTGCTTCACGAGCAGCGTTCACGTAAAGCTGCTGGTCACCCCACGTGCTTTGTCCAAAATCTGTTCTCTTAGTACAGTACTCACTGTCTATCGGAAATCTGTCTGTTATAACTAATAATAAACCCGTTTTGGCGATCCAAACTTGTCTCTTGTGTGCTAATGAAGTGTTCCAGTAACTTGGTTATTGATATGCTGCTTGAAATTCCTCTGCCTGCCTCTGAAACCTCGGGAGTCGAAATGCTCCCGGGACGTTCCCTCACAGACATTGAGTATACGGACGATGCTGCTCTCCTTGGTTTAGATCCTTTCCAAATGCAAACGATTTTAAGTAACCTAAATAACTCTGCCGCACGGTTTCGCATGCGCTTCACACTTGCAAAGTGTAAGGTGCTGCTACAGGACTGGGTGGGATCAAACCCACACCTCATGCTTGCAGGCGAGCCAATCGGCGTGGTAGATAAATTTGTTCACCTGGGTGGACTGGCTGGAGATGAGATTATTTCTCGAATCGGAAAGGCCAGGGCAGCTTTTGCCAACCTCCGACACCATTGGCGCCGACGTGGCGTGAGTTTGTCTGTCAATGGAAGAGTTTACACTGCGGTGGTGCGATCTATACTGCTTTATGGATCAGAGACGTGGCCCCTACGCGCAGAGGACATACGGAAGATGTCAGTGTTTGACCATCGGTGTCTCCGAAGCATTGATCGAGTCACCTGGGAACATCGGATTGGCAATGCCGAGGTACGCCAGATGGTCTTAGGAAGAAGGAACTCTCCCACGATAGATGAATTACTCACGCTTCATAGGTTACGCTGGTTAGGACATGTACTCCGCATGNCGATGTATAGCTGCCTTACATTTCTGAGCCACTGTCAGGTTACCCCTAGACAGGAGCAACCTGAAAGCTAGGGTAAGAATCCAACTGCGGACCTTCACTGCTTAATCACCAAGCTGTCTCTAGTTCATAGTGAAGAAACTAAATCGAGAGGCAAGTTTTCTGATATGGTTTCCTGGATGTTGATAAGTTCCGTTGTCTGGTTCCTCCAGATTAGAGTCCTGTGGAATGAATCAGCGTTGTTGATGAATGAATGGCGCTATATTCTGTTCAATCTAAAGTCGTCCCGATAAATGATCAACTACTTGCGCTTTACTTCTAGCGTGCAGCTGCTTTCTTGAGGTCTAGGGGTTCGAACACGAATACAACCGATCTTTCTTTACAAGGGCGAAGTGGCTGTGTACTGCGCCTTGGATCTTAGACATACTCTGATTTTACCCGCAAGATGAATTATACAGTTAAAATTTCTGACGACTCGTGATGGGTTATGGCATGGGGCTTGTTTTAATCCCAGAACTATTAGCCATCGAGCTTTAAGCCTTTTTAGATATTCCTCTTGATACCCTCCTGCTTTTCATCTGACTCGTTCGCCAGCGTGAGTGAAACTTCAATCTCCCATGCAGGAAGTAAAGCACAGAAGGCATATTATCACTACTTAGCCGCACAGGAAAAGTGGTTGTACTCCTGTTACTGTCATTGCTGGACTCCTTAAACTCACTCACTAGCCGTCATCTGCGGTTTCCATCCACATAGCGAACTTAACCATGAAACCTGGAGCACAAGAAAACGCCCCCAACCGGGGACAGAAGCAGTGATCTACCAGTGCTTTGTCAGGTTCCGAAAAAAGTACATCCAATTCACTGGAGAGTGGCTGCGAGAACAAAATGATATTAACATAGTTCAAAAGCGGGCGTGGTTAGCTCAGAAACTTCCTGAGAAAGCGAATGATATAACCTAAGCCGTTGAGTGGAAAAGCTGCAAATATCACACTTGAATTTGACCGAAAGATATGTTTCTTAGGTGAAAGAGCACCGGTATTTGTTTTTTTAAGCCGAATGCACATTGCATAATAACTCTTCTGAATTGGACGTTTGGCTGCGGTGTTTTGATATGGCACCGCTGGCGCGGATCTACTTCCATTTGTATTTGGAGTTGGTTTCTTTTGCGGCGGCTACAATTTTGTGAAACACAGTACTTTTGCTTATTTGTGTTAACTTTCGTTAACTTCATTTGCACACACGTATTGACAAGAAAACAATGTTTTTATAACTTTGTATAATTTTGACTTCGTTTTGGACCGGCTATTTGCTCCCGAGTGGTGTTATAAAGAGGTAGCACCGTATATTATTCGGTTTTTTATGAGTCACTGTGTCCTCACCGTACTTTCGAGACAGCTCAATGGTTATGGTGCGAACTTGCTGGCCGGAAGGTCCGTTGTTCGAACCCAACCTCAGCATCTCGACCGTTCCTGTCTAGGCCTGGGCAACCTGGTACCATCTCAGCTCGTGCTTCCTTCATGTGGTATGGCAGCTAGGCACCGGAAGGGTGTTACCGCCGAACAATTGTTTATGCTCAGTTGAGCGTTGGATATAACAGCGGTTGGGCAGTCCTATACACCACCGTAGATTGAAGGTGGCTAGCTCCCCCGCAACACGGGTCGAACTGTACCCGCACAAAGTGCGGTGAAATCATTTCCCTTGTGTGCATATTCACCTGTTGTGTCACTCGCAGGTTAATTGTCATATTCAATCGTGTCCACTTTTGGTCTGTCCCTTCAGTCTGATGTGGTTTGCATATTCTGCGGCATCGAAGGTCACATGAAAGAAAACTGCAAAAGCATGTACTGCTTTGCTTGTCTAGCACCCGGTCATACCAAGAAGTCGTGTACACTGTTGAGCCGTTTGAAACAGTCCGTGTGTGAGCGTTGTGGTCTCCAAGGACATCAGTCTCATGTAAGTCAAACATGGGCGTGCCTTAATTGTCCGGAATTATTTACTATCCCAGTCAACCTTCCCCAACTGCTCACTACTTTATCATAACTTAGCTTTTTATTCCTAAAACGACTGAAACTGCATGCCTTTATGGGATTTTGTTTTCCGGGTTGATTTTTCCTTTCTGACTTAGTAAATCTTGTTAGTCCCAGCACCATTGAAGAAACTGAATTCGAGCATCGCTCATTTTAGTGTTCATCAGCAGTACATATACCGATTCGTGACCAGAATTTCATCCCAGGGTGTCAGATGTGTTGGACCACTGCTTTTGTTCACCATACATATCCCATGCCTGTCACATTTGAAGACGAAAACCTTTACATATGATTTGTTGTTGCCTGCCGCACAACTAAACGTTGGGTTGTCTTTTTTGTCATGAAGCCGGTATCATGCCCTTGATCCCCAGAATTCACACACATGTACATCAAATGGTACTTCTCATTTCCATGCACGTCTGATGACCAAAATTATCAGCATTAGTGCCATCCGCTCAGCTGTCCAAAACCGAGGGGTATTTCAAACAGAAGATGATAGTGCGTCAAGAACTAACGAGGTTACTCACTTCTTCCTTTACTACACTGGTCGTGAATATGCGCGAATATGCCCCTAGTTTGTTGTGCTCTCTAGCCAGATACCTGCACAAGCCGCGAAGTCACTAGGTGTGTTACACTTTGTTGCACAAAATCCTACGGCTAGGACACGTCTAGCAGAAGAATTCGCGTGGCCAAATAGCTTTGTGAAACTTCACCACTTCTCAAGATTTTACCGCCCTTGAGGACTGGTTGATGTGATTGTTTTGCGCGACGACCTCTTCCGCCGGATGTGGATGAATAGATTTCCGCATGGATAGCAAGTGTTCTTCGCCGCCGTCAGCGTACCATCATCTACGGGTTTTGTTCAACTCAGTATATAAATGGATTGATTAGTCGCCACCTGACTTCTATTTCCTTTAGCAACTAATAATTTTGCCTCCTGGCGGATGGCTTTTTTTCGGAATGGAAACACCCGAATATACGGGTATTCCTGCAGAAATGTTTTACAGTAACGATAATCTTCAATGATCCTTTTTGAGTGCTTCAAGTCTAAACGACGGTGGGCGTTTGAGCACCAGTGCACTGATTAGCAGCCCATAGCTAAGCATCAGTGATCGTTTTGCTTATTCATACAGCCGTTTCTATATAAAGGTCATTGGTAGTTTATCTTGTTAGCATGCCTCCCGGCGCATAATCGCATCTGATTCAAGTCTGCGTTCTCATATGGCGATTAACATATTGGCAAGCAGTCGTGACTGTTGAAGATGTTGCTTTTCTTTGTCAGATATCCGTAGCTCTTTTCTGAACGCACCTAAGATGGACGATTTGTTAATCTATGGAGTAAATTGCTTTTTGGGGAAGATTCTCGGGGTGCCTATGCATACAGACCCGACCTACCATAGAAGTCGATTTCAAAGCGAAGTGATATCCTTTCACCGATTTGGTCGTCTTTTTCGAACGTTTCCACGAAATGTTCTCCAAATCATTTTCACCTCTTTATGTTTTCTTCCATTTTGCTTGAAGTAGGTCCGATTTCTCCTCGAACTGCTATATGCACACTTGATCCATTTCCGTTCTGTCTGTTCTTTCAGCTATGCACAGAACTATGGCGGCAATATAAGAATACGGTATGTTACGCCATTGCTTTCATTTTTATTTGGGGCATTTATCAGTTCGTTCGTCTGCCGTTTTGGGTCCTTTCATTGTTTTTCATGGGGTTTTAGTCAGCCACTTTCATTGGAACCATTTTTGAGGTTCATAGGGCCTCGAATACCAGCGTTCTAACGAATCGTCTAGTTTGACTGCACCGTTTCCAAGCGTCCAGACTCTATGGCCGCATCCGAGTGTCCACATTTATTACTTTAAGCCCGTGCTCAGCACAGCCTCTCATTCTCATTTGGATATAGTTCAACCACTCACGAGTATGACAGTGGAACATAGTACGGTGTTTATGTTTCCTCATCAATGCTTCCTTAAGTGAACACCTACGGGATCGACTGAAATCACTCTGTTTGGAGCCACAAGTTTTAGCCCTCGAGATCCAGTGATCTTCCTGCACGGATTTAGTAGACATCAACTGTTTCAACTGAAACAATGAACATGGGTTTTCTACTAGGTTTTTGGTGCTAAAATCCGTGGGAAACCGTCCAGTCTGACCTCAGCTGCTTATGACAACAGCAAACGACTCTTCCTGCTTTCTGCTTACCCTCAGCTGTTCTTCAGCGGGACTGGCTTTGGGATAAGTAGGTGGTTTTGCGCAACTTGACCTCCCTTCTTATGAGCCACGACAGATATAGATTACCTTTTGCTATTTATAACAGGTCGCAATTCTTGACTCTATCTTTCGGGAACGCATGTGTCAGCTCGTATTCTTCCCTTGCAAGGTGTCACATCCTGCTGATCTGTCCGAGGGAGTCTGTAAAAAATTGGCCTCCTTCTAACTGTGAACCCATTGTGATTCACAGGTTACACTGGTTACATAGGCTAACCAAAACAGCCCACATTAAGCGTTAGAAACTACATCATCAGAAGACACCAGTTTCGACTGAGAAGAAACGGCTACCGCCAGAAATGCTGTTGGGGAGTCAGGTCGTGGTATTTCTCAACGTGTAACATACTGTATACAGAAAAACTTCTGTCACTGGTTAGGGCGGTACATAGTGTCTCTCCAGGCCCGGATTACAATTAATCTGGTATATCAAACAGACGCTCTAATGAATTTGCTTGCAGCTGGAGAAAGCTGGTGTAATCCAGAATGTAGGAAGTTGAAAATAAGTGCAGCTATTAGCGTAAGGCAATTGTTTCTTTTAGAATGCGAAATGGGACCCGACAGACTAGCCGTCAGTGGGGTGGTCGAAGGTAACGTTGGGAACCTACCACCAAACAAGAGCCATGTGGGACCTGTAAAAGGCTACTTGACTTCGATCTCTTATTCAGTCAGCACGACGCCATCCGTAAACTGTTAATTGAGAATCCCACAATTTTTGAAGTTCTAGGGTGCGGGGAGGTGAGCTTTCACCAGCGTTGTTTAAACATAGTGGTACACCTTGATGGAAATTACTAACTAGACCATTTCTGATAACTGGAACGAGTCTGATAGCGTGCTGCGATATGACCGCCCGAAGAACAGGTCAAACTAGCTTCACACTGGCCATAATGTGTTTTTTTGAATTTCCAAAGTATGGTGGCGTCTAGGCTCGTTGCGTGGGAGGTAAATTAGCGGACAAAACATGATTTCAATGTAATGGGGGATGTAGTTATAATATAAGTTACATTACACCGAGTACTTTAGTACACTTTTGCATACCACTGCCTCAAAGTGCTGTGCAATTCAAGTTCAAAAGTGCTTTCAACTCCGGGAACGTCCCAGAAATCCGAATATTCACCGGACCTTGTATTCACGCACATCTGACCAGGTTAGTACTCCTGATGGGTATTCAAATCTTCCTAAGTATGTCGTAACTGCATGGGTGTTGATCAGTCAGGTCATGCGGAAACCGATGTCTTCGATGAGGTTCTATGTTTGCTTTAAAAAAAGAAGTTAGCCCCGCGCTGTGTAATTACCAGCATTTCTGTGCAGCTTTTTGGTCCACAGTAATGTCAGCTTCCCCCGAAAAATACGGAACACTCAATGGCGTTACGACGACGACATGATGTTCTAATTGTCTTCTCTACTGCAGACAAGTGTCGGCAAACCAGTTCCAATTCCGGCAAAAATGCTGGGTCATCGAGGGTGTTGCAATTGTGGCCGTCGGGGGCATACGATCGACGTGAGTTCATTCCTAGCCTGGACCTTTCCACTGCTTGTTTTTGTGTGTAAGAACTGCTTCTTCAGAAATAGTCGGATTGTTGGTAATAACTTTTCTCCGGAATATGTTTGAATTGTATACTGAACCTACATGTACTCTGTTTCGAACCGACTACCTAGTCGGTTACCCAACCTTACACCTCATCCTTGGTGTGTTTTCACATCCATTGTCTCAGTTGACGTTGGTGTATCTGACCCATTGCTTCCCACTAATTCCATCGCACGCCTAGTCAATCGATTAGCAGTTGTCCCCGAGGAATGCCTCTGAAAGAGTTATCGAGATTGAACTTGTGGACTGTCCACACAGCGTGTAGGAACGTTTTTTGGAAGTCATTGAAAGTGTTGCTGTCGGTGTAATAACGGCATTTCCTCAGCTTAGTTCTCACTCTGAACCTTCCAAGCTAGCGTTCCCGCAAAACAACTACCAAAGGTGCATAACGTGTATTAACGCTCAAAGCCATGTCAAAAACACATGTAAAGCGTGTCGTTTATAAAGCCTATACGGCGACAACACTCTGGAAATTCTGACGCCTGGATGCGCCATTGGCAACCGGCATTCGGCAGATACTGGATCATGATGAGAGCTCGCCTTGATGCTGAACCGGCGAGCCGTCCGATCTTTTGGCCAATCTTGTGCGGGATAGGCTTCTTGGCCGTAGCAGCGCCTAACTGCGAGGGTAAAGTGGTATCGGTGCGGAATTCTGCCTAACAGTCAGACACCATATGTCGCGCTCACCTGACACGTTTTGTTTACGGCATTCCCGCCTCAGGTCCAGACTTATTGGCGTTTTATGGTTATTGAAACCTTCAAAACCTTTTCTGGGGAAAGAAAGTTTTCAGTTCGAAAGAGATAAAGTATATAGTCGTTCAAGATGATTATTGTCACTGTATATTGCAAACAAAAGTTTACACAATCGTCACCACCATCAACATTCTTTCCGGTGGAATCAATCCTCAGAAATGACCGGGGTGTGTTACGATGCGACGGTCTGTCCTAACGCTTTCATAGGGTTACCCGTCAGGCGTATCCGAGGTACCCGATACCCAGCTGTACAGTTTAGAGAAATGAGACATTTTTAACTGATCCCTGTATAAGTACTACATCAGTGCTTTTTTGTTAGACGATTGAGTCCAAAAGCTTGCTTGAAAGACCCACCCAGGTCCATCCAGCTTTGCGTGCAAGGTAGCGTACAGTAAGGCTGATGAGCGAATGTTTTTTTTTATCTCACTATAAGTTGCATGCGGTGGGCGCATGTCTTCGGAAACTTTCAGTGCACAGTGCAAACATAACACAACGGTAGTAGGTCACTGTGGTGGCTATTTATAGTGGGTTGTGGTTTCTACTTTGTGAAAAAGCGGACAATTCAGCTCAGGAAAATGAAGTGACGGACTGCGTAAACTCTCCGTAGATGGCTTCGTAGCTATTCCCCAGAAAACAGCGTAAACTATCCACTGCCAAACTCCCTTATTTCCCTTCCGTAATGTGTGTTAAATCCCGTACGCTCTGTCCGGCGCTCGTTGTTTTGTAGATGCTAACTGGAGGCATCCCACTGAGGCCCTTGAGGCGTGTGTCACTGCACGCTTCTACTACGTTCCTCCGGTTTCACATGATGCCCTTCCGTGTTATCTTGTTTCGATTTGCGAACTCAGGCAAATCGGTTGAAAACTTATACTTGTTCATGCTCTACCTACCTGCTGCTATTTGCACTCTTGCAATTCACGACAATAATTACGATTATCGTCCCTTTACTGTCTGCTCACCGTTCTGTTAGTTTCTCAGGGGCGGTCGGTCTCCAGAGGCTTCCGCATTTTCTCGTTCTCTAACGTTCTCCATTTCTTTTTGGGGCACATTTGCCGAAAATACACTATATAGGTATTACGGCTGTTAATGCTGCCACAGTATACCTTCAGTCTAACGACACTGTAACGACGCCTTCTCCAGCACGATTCTATAGCTGTGCATGGCACTCACTAGGGTTCGGTTATTCGTCTTGAGACCGTAATAGTGGGTGAGTATTCATATTTCATTAGTGGCTATTGGTGGACAGTCCAAAAGTATTTTCATTTTGGATGGACACATTAATACATGTGAGCTGTAAAGAGAAAATACTGTAATATGACTGCATAATGGCCAGTTGCAACCGAACAGAAGTAGAGTGGTCGCGACAATCAGAACATTTACAAATTAAGTGGATTTATCAAGGAGAATCCAACTTGTCCCCAATCGTTTTAATCATCGAACGCATCTTTTGTTCCAGCCAAGTTTAGTCACTTAGTCAGTTACTTGAAGAAGTTTTGGGTTTTGGGACCAAAACTGGATTCACTAAATGCACATGCTTATTATCTCCCATTTGTCCTGCATAGCAATGCCGATGTCGACCTTTCCGTTCCAATTTCATTGGCCCTTTACCCCGTCGCCGAGTTTTGGTCTATGACAAGAAAAACATTTTCAAAAAGAAGGCACTACGTGCTAAAGGAAGGTCTGAATTTCCCGGTGGTGAGATTCGGGTTGCCGACAAAAAGCAGAAACAAAAGAAGAGGCGGAAGTTGGGTCCTAATCAGGCGGACAATCCAACAACGAGTATCGAATCTTTACACGAAAAATCCACTCTGAATACTTTGGAGAGCGAAGTTAATGAACGCCTCTTCGATATGGTCATGGATAGGGAAGTGTCACAGGCAAAAGAAGCTGTTCCCTCTGGTGAATACTTAAACTCTTTTTCATTGTTAATATTCACGGTTCGCTAGAATTAGAACGCGCCATAAGACCTCCCTATTCGCCTTAGATACCTCTTGGTGGACGAACAGTTTCTGCTCTCTCACTCAGTAATAATCTCGTCTGTGCCCAGGTCATTGCGTCGGGTCTGTGTTCTTGAAACTGGCGAAAAACTCAATCATCCCTACTAGTAACATGAATTTAGAGCCAAAATCTGTAGCCGAGGAAAGTTGCCGTCCCTCTGTCCAGGTTGAAGTGTCTGAAAAATGGCACAGCCCTCATGTAACGGAAAGTCGTAAGCAAAAACTCGCCTTTCAAACCTCTTCCTTCTGTGTATCTTGCGGTTTTCCGTCCATCCTGAATCACTCGAAAAGTTACTCTCATTTGTACCCTAGATACTTTTCAATGGACGTAATACCAATCATTGCGTTCATACCTTCCAGTTGCTGTTTAGGCTAGAAACACCGCACGTCAGTGTTTCACAGCGAAATGTAATCCTAGTCAGAGGGTGTTTAACTACCCAAATATGATATCGGAGCTCATGGCAGCAGGTTTGGATCTATATATAGAGTAGGGTGAACATTTCATACGACTTCCTGACCTCATTGAGGCATTCTATTCTATTTTAAAGGTCGTTTTTACCATGCTACAACACAGGATTTTGTTTGTTTGCGGAACATGTGGTCGGCTTCGTTGGATCGGAAACTTTCCCGCCTTTTAGACCATTATTTTGTCCATCTGATAACTGTTGTAAAGCGATGTGAGTCAATTCTTGATGACGTGGTCGCAAAATGTGTACATACTTATCATTCACGAATAGTGAGGCTCACTGAATCTTTGTCTGGTTGTGACATGGGTAGTTTAGTTGAGCCTCTCTTCTAGGAATGTATACAAATCCTTATTTGAGTTCAACAATTTAGATTTACTGTTCTGCGATTCTTCCAAGAGAACGCGTCGGTATCATCTAACTTTACACGTAAGGCGTTCCTCCAAACACTTCATTTCATTCATCTATAAAAAGGTTTTTTATTTACTCTAGTCCCCTCCAGTATGCTATGTATACTTCATGGCCTACTTTCTGATTATTCGATCAGTACGCGATTTATGCCCAATCCGCGAACGAACTGATTGTTGTCATTCATTCACTTTCTTTACATTATTTTGAGTTTTTGTTTTCATTTCAGACCAAATAGACCGTACACCGACTTTCCAGTCGAATCTCGATCGAATCAAATCCCGCCGTCAGTCAGTTGACATTGAAGCAACCTTTCTTCCACTCAGCTCAAGGGGAAAGAAACGGCCGAAGAATGTTCGGCAAGGAGGACATGCAGAATTCAGTAACGAACTACGGAAATCTAAAAGCGCTCCATCGTTTTCCCCGTTTGTATGGATAAACGAACAGACGGCACCCGGAAGGATAAATGAGGATCGATGCTCGCCAGTATGTTCTCCTCACACCGAATCGCCGTTGTTTGATTTCGGACGGAAAAAAGGAAAAGGTTTTTCCAGGTACCTGTTTTCCTGCGTGTATGTCTCGCCAAGTAACAAATGCCTGACTTGTTCGTGGAGAGTTGACTCAGCGGGTGCCGTATTTCGTGTGTTCGATGAGAATCTCGTGTCGTATCTCTTATAAGTCACTGGCACAGTATAAATGAAAACTGTTCATACGTCACGGAGATGGCGTGGGGTTAATCATTAGTTTTTATGGCTAAATTGGTCGGGCGGAGTCTCATTATTATGTTGCTTCATTCTTCATTTTTCGATCCGAGCTTAAATTCTAATGCAACAGCAAAACAGTTCCAAAGCATACATCTTTCCGTATTTTTCTCTGTTTATCGCTACCTAAAATACGGTAGAGATAAGCGGTATACTGACGTCCACTGCTCTAGTGTTTAGGTAACCCATATGGTATGGTCGAAAGGGGCAATGCATAAAGTGGTGGTCATTCACGCTTAGTCAAAATTTCTGGTGCATCCTCCATCATGCGGTCTTTACAGGAGTACAGAGCGAGTTTTTTTTAGCATTCCAACTTCCTGCATGGTCTTGGAAAGAAGCGAATGCTTCTTCCCCTGAATGCTCCACCAAGCGCTGATTTTCGCGGTGTGATTAATTGTGTTTGATGTTTCAGTCGTTCGTTTCATTGCTTTCCCAGCGTGATACTTTTTTGTGCCGTTTGAATTGTGTGACTTGCGTCACTCTCGTTTCCGTCATATACCCTTTCGACTGCATGATTCACACTCCCCCAGTTAAATATCGTTCATCAATTTTGTGGCTGTAGCGCTTTGCCGGGAAACCCGGAAGCAAGCTATTATTGGCCAAGGTGGCATCACTGTTCTAAGCAATCTAGCAGCGTACCCCACCGAGAGCATCATCATTTTTATGTAAATATTCCTTGGAAGGATTGATTCCTTCCCTCATTGGTTGTTTATTTCCGTTTTTTACAAACAAACTGGGATACATATGTCGTAAGATGCTTAGTCATATTCCTTTATTTCCATAAGCAACGACAGTCAACTTAGCATGACAGTTTTCGACATGAGTTTTCTAGGCAAGGTTGAACTAGTGTGTACGATTTCCCACTGATTTTTGGGAGTTCCTGGCAGTTATGTCCAAGTAGCTACTTGATTTATCCATCCTACTTTGCGGTCATAGTGCTTGGCCAGACAGTGATCGCTCCAAGTCCATCCAATCATGTACAGTCCGTATAAAGTATTGACTAGTGTTACGTGGAGCAGGTCAGTACGAACACTTTTTATGAACTTTGTAAGACGTATAATTCCAAGAAAAATATCAACCCCGAATTTTTATCGTTTTTTTGAATTGAGCGGTACTCTTACGGTTCGCATCTTCTGGATGGGGACTATCTTCGCGTACCTGTGGATAGATTGTGTGAGTCGGAACTGGCAGTTCGTAAAAAATCAACCAAGATTATACTACTAGTGCAATGGTGTATACTACTGATGAAGCATGCGAGTAGTCTATGTTCTGGTGCCCAAGCTCTGCCCTCGCATCTGATGGAAGGTCTTTAATGGCTTGTAACAGCTTAGTCCGTGTTTGCTGATAAACAACTTCTCAGTGAAATGCGTTCTTTCATTCATTAGTATCATTTGTTTTTGAAGAACATGATCACAACACTAAAGATGCAAGCAGCAGGAGAACCTAAAAAGGTGGCAAACGTTCTAGCGGGAAGCGTGCAATCGCCAGTTTTGTCACTCAGGTGAAATCGCCTCCGAGGTGATGTAAGAACGCTTGACTTGGAAACGCGGGTAAAGGATAACAACTAAAGGAATAATAAGCAGTGCTCAGTGCTCCTCAAGGCTCAGAACGCACTAGCACAATAAAGACACACAGTGGGCACAAGGTGTCTGTCCTACAGAATCAGGCGACAATGAACACTCAATGCCATGTGCCGCGCATAATGTCGGGAAGTCCCAGTCCAACAATATCCTTGACGGACTGAGGAAAGCAGGTACCTCGATATGAAAAGGTCAGTCAATTTCAGTCCAACTTATCGGCTGTAAACCGCGTGCCATGGGTAAACTGGTTCTATCTGTCACAGTTTCGATCACCAACAAGTGGGACAGCGTGGGAGATACAGTGAAGCATTGGAGGCGATGGCATGTTTAGTTAGTTCGGGAACTACGCTACGCTATGAAGGTGGTGGCTTCGATGCACCAGCGTCACTGACTGCGCGACCTACAGCTGTCACCTTGTCACTGTTGTCGGACTTCAGTGCTGCAGTGATCCTGCGGGTTATACTAGCTGGAACTCAGTTCACCAAGGTTCAACCACACCAGGAAGGCTAAAGGTGAGCAGCCCAACGAAGGACGGGAAATAACCATGCTGCGAGAAGCTGTATTACGGGGCAGTCTGGAGGTAAAGTCGTACTGTTTTCTGCCACAGGGATGTGAAGGCAGTAAGGTGTTTCCTTCAGGTGACCAGCATGTTCATATTTTTGGAAGCAGCGATGCTGCTTTCCCCCGAGGAATGATTTATGAAAAGAGTTCGTCCCTCAAAACCGTACACTCCGATCGCCCAACGGTTGACCGTGACCGCCGGTGCACTATTCAATACTGTCGAAATATTTATAAAATCAAATAATCTGGCGCTGCTCAAAAGGCACATGCTGTGCGTGGCCACATTAGGAGCGAGACGGTAATGCCTTACTCCCTGCGTCCTCGGGTCAGGCCGGCCCCTGCAGTCAAGTGGGTCGGACTGTTGAGTCAGTGGCTCTGGGAAGGGTCCCCAAGAAGACCCTAACGACTGCTGCCTCGCAGTTCAGACTTTTGAGTCAGAGGCTAGGGGCATGGACCCCGAACAAAATCCTACATATCACTGCCTCCTGGTCAGGCTTTTGAGTCAAGGGTCAAGGTGGGTTACCTCAACCAAATCCCCTTTTTCGAATTGGGAAACCCGAAAGTACCATTCACTTTCACAGCTTTTCGCTCACCGGTCTTCCCCCACACTCCCTCCCCACCCATTGGAAATGATCATCTGCTCGTGAACCAAAAAAAATAAACACCACAATAGATAACACGTGTGGCTGAGATCGTAGTGAGGGAACATTCGTCAGCAACATACCTCTGCTTATTCTCATTCCGCCCGCAGTTCGAGACTGCCCACATCCATCACTGTTTCGCGACGCTTCCGAACAGTGATTAGGTCGGGCTTGATGAAAAATGTCGATGTAGGTGCTCTCAGCTCCTCAAAGACGGTGTATCACAGACCAAAGAAACATTTTCCGACTCTTCCCTTGCAATCCGATTGCGACGAGCACATCGAGCGTCATGCATGATCCAACAGGATCGCAGAATGTACACCGAAATCTCCGATTGGCCATAGCTTTGATGGCATAAAATTGTGTGGCCACTAGAACCCTATTAGTCGTTTCTAACCGTCCTCAGCAAGTTGCACGGAGCTGGATACCTAATGAAGCACTCGTTCTAAAAACATAAACCACATTTTCGAAAAAGGATGAAATGACCAACTCTTGCGATTAGCTGCCCCCAACACTGTTGTACAGTCCTTCGCTCCAAGCAGCCACTGTGTCCCCCTTGGTGTTCACATACGTACATTAGACCCGGATAGGGAAACTGAGCTCCTGAACAATCGAACCAAATGCAACACCATTAGTCACGCAGCATAGTACTCGGCACTGCGTAGACAGCTTCTGTGTACCGGGATGGTTGTGCTCAGACCTGGGATACTGGGACCTGCATGTCGTTTGCTGGTATGGACGTAGTTAAGTGGGGTATCCTTCAGTAAACAGCCAGTCACGAATAGACTGCCTGGTATGGTTATGCAGCCTTGTGAGGATGTTGCAATGGGCTTGGCCGACTGCGAGCGAACGCTTGAATATTAGGTATTAGTTTGCCCCCCTCCGTACTCTCTATTCGTTGCTGCAGCTTCAACGGGGCATGCGTCACCTCCTCAAGCTCCTTCAGCAGCTGTTGTCAGGGGTTACAAACTGACCCATCCCAACTCGACCTCGGCAGGTCGAGCAGTCCTTACTTGAGGATCCAATCAATACGTGACCACGTGATGTGGTTATTGAAGGATGAGTGGAGCTATGTCCTGTCTAAGTGAGAGCTAATCACACTGCTTATCAGCCACTCATGGCCAAATGGTTAAGTGTTCTACCGCCGGCCGGAAGGTCACGGGTTCGAAACTTTTTGAGTTTCGTGAGGTACGCGAGTCTGACTTTCTGCACACAAGCCAGCCATCAGCAAAGGCAAAATCATCTACTAGGGTGTCATCGGACTGGCATTGACAATCCAACACCATTATCCTCCGCCATTATGTGCAATACTAGGGGGGGGGGGAAGAGATCTCCATGCTACACACCTCTGTTGCAGTGAACCTCTGAATGATGGAAGATTGCCACAGGATCCTTATATGGCTGTGCGATGTATCGGTCTAAGGGTAACGGTGGTCCAAACACCCCGACGGATCTGACAATTTTCATGCGAAACCGAACCAAAAGCTTTCGGGGTGTCAATAAACGCCAAACCGAAGATCATCGAAGCAAAGTGTGTAACAGTCAGATAACTACCAAGCAACCATAGTGATGAGAAATGCAAACTGGAGTGAAGGAAGTTTCAACGTATGATTTCACTGATCAGCAAGCACTCTGAGTTTCTAACCAGAATCGGTTACATGAGAATTAGTCTCAGCTGGTCCGATGAGGTGGGATTCGCGATCTTCCTAATTAGAGTAACCAGGATGTGACACAAATATCGTGGACAACTTTCGGAGAATAGCAAGTTGAAACACCCGGCAAGAGCATTGGCACTTATCCCGTGGGCTTGAGCCTATGGTGTACAATGATATTCCTCGTTTTGTTGTTTCAATTTTTTGCCTATATCCCGTTATCTACTTTGACCTAAACGTAAACTCTTTGGCCTTGTCATAACACGTTTAGTTTACTACATCCATGTGGGTTTTGCCATCTTTTGGTCACTTTGTCATGAGTCGGTGTGAACTTTGGGATCCCACTTGGAATTAACAGTATCTAACCTGGTGTTTGGAGGCCGGTATAACCCTACATGCATTTGTTGATAAACCTCCATTTGAGCGATTCGACTTTTGGGGTTGCTCGCGTAACTCAACGTGACCGACCTGATTGCTGAAAACAATAACAACGACAATAAAATAAAGAACAATAAGAACCATTCTGTGAAAGGTTTCTTTTCATCGAAATTTCTCAGTGACCGTAACACACCATTCAGCCCTCATTTATGCGACGAGGTTCAGACTTGTTTCTCACATATCCAAAGAAACCAGGGTCGGTGAAACAAAATCAAGTTCACTGCAACCTGTCACTTGTACCCTAATGAAGCTGTAGGCGAGTCTCACCTTTGAGGTATCGATCTGTCAGGCTGTCATGGCTGTCCGCATCACAGTATTCGTTACTAACTCTGCCTACTGGTTATATATAAGTAGGAAAAAAGAAAACACTTTTAACCTCATCGAGTTCGCTGTGCGACTCTGGTAGATCCTCTCGGTTCTTTGGTTTGACTTGAACCGTCTCGACGGTCACGACAGCGGTTCGTAGCGTAGAATTTACGTCACAATTTAGGCCACTGACTTGTCATTCTTTGCCAATCGAAATTGTCTGGTCTGCCCTCAGTTCACCGTTCGTCCGTGAGCTCTGAGTTGCTGGCAGAGGCGCGATAAATATGTGATCATCGTCATTGCACGCTGCAGGCTGTTCTTATTGTTACTTCTAACACAGTTTTAAGGCTATATATATCAGTCCACAGTGCGGGAGCTACGAGGTATGGCCTCTGCGGACATATCTAAGACGTACTTGATCATCCCTGTTTCGAAATCACCACTGGTATAGACCAATATGAATAAATTCCCGATGAGTTGAATACTTAACCGGTGTTCCGTGATGGGGCTGGTACCTTACCTCAGGACTTCCCCCCAGGTCCACAGACCTCAACAGCCTGGTCGTGTACTTCTCCTACCGAGTTATCATCTCCCCTAATGCCGATTTCAGAAGGGAAGTGGATCATATATGGCCTGCTTGCTTACTGTAATTTGATTCGCTTCTGCATGCGGATGATTTGGCTTCTTCAATGCCTCGAATGGTGGCCATAGAAGAGTTGAAGAGAGTGGAATATGGTCGTTGGCTTGTTCGCTGAGCTGGGCAATTTGATTGCAAACGTTTCATCACCAATCGAGGTGACATCATCAATGCGTTATTGGGGAGCGTAGTGATGCGCAGCGATGGGTTGGTGGTTGTGGAATATATTACCAAAGGCCTGGGTACCATGTTTGCGACCTACGTTTTAGAGCGGGGTTAACACAGCCCTCCCTATACCTAGCTAAAGACGCGGAAAAATATGGCGGCGACTTGATATCGTTGGAGCTAGTACTTTCAGTTTCTATCCAGTTTGTTGTTGTTGTTTGTTTGTGTTGGATGTGTGAATGTTCCGGATGTTTGTGATAAGTGAACATTAGACCGTTGCTTTTTACTCATTTTGCTCCTTACATATAAGGGCTTTTCGTAAATAAATTAGCGATGTTGTGGCCCCGGTGCTCAGTATTGGTGTTAATAGCGATAATGTCAATTACGTTGACGCGTCAATGGATGGTCTAAAATCAGGCCTTAGTCATCTCCACTTAGACATACAGTTGTCTATCAATTTCATTTCTCAGCTTCGTCATCATAGCTTTCACACTTCGATTCGTAGTGCTTTCCTATTACTATGCTGCAGTATCTACTGTTATCCAAGTTCAGTTTCCGAAGTTCTGTCATCTGTGTATATTTTGTTCCTTCGTATCTATGTTGCTCCAGAACAGACGCTCGTGCTCTGACTCCTATGGACAATAGGTATTTAAGATAGATAGTCTGAATAACCTTGACATGCAGGTGCTTTAAATGAATTCTGCCATCATGCGGCTCTGGTATTGTGGCACCCTTGTTGCCTCGGTCTGTTCGAATATCCGATTGACTGACACGACTAAGTTAACCATGCATGTAAACCGAAGTGGAAAGATGCGGCTGTCATTTTGTTTACGAATTGTCTAACTCTCTTGCAGAACCCGGAATTCTGCTTCGAAATCATCTTATATTCGTATGGGGTCGTTTAGCAAGAGTAATTGGAACGACGAAATGCGGAACTCCACGGCAACAGTTATGCAGAAACACCACACCGACTGGGAAAATACATCCATTGTACCGCGTAAGCGAAAGAAGATGGATTCGCCAACTAGAAGACCCCATATGGAAAATACATCTTTTTGTAACAAAAACAAACGGAAAAACAAAAAATTGAGGACTTCCTCAAACAAATTTGATACAGTAAATTCAGCCTCCCAGAGTTCTTCCAAATCCGGACCTTCCAAATGCCTCACCTTTCTCAGTCGTCCCCCGGAAATCGAGTTATGGGAAACGAGCACACCTAAAGCCAACGGAAAACAATCTAATTTCACTCGGAATTCTGAAGCATTCGGTAAACAAAAGCGGAAAAAGAAACAGAACTGTGCCCAATCGGTTTCGCA
This sequence comes from Opisthorchis felineus, assembly GCA_004794785.1. NCBI lineage: Eukaryota > Metazoa > Platyhelminthes > Trematoda > Opisthorchiida > Opisthorchiidae > Opisthorchis > Opisthorchis felineus. Next base: position 61,270 of record SJOL01010174.1, read on the forward strand.
AGCTTTGGACAGTCTTCTTTCCCGGTGACTAGCGAATTGTGCTGGTCGGGATCCCTAATATTTTTTGAGTCCCATAATGTACAGTGTAAAGTTCTGCTTTGTTGCCTTCCGGTTGGGTTTTGCTGTTATTTTCTGGAATGTTTATTCAGTGATATGGACCACATAAACATTAGTAGCATCGAATACGACCTAGCACGAGGGAATGTCATCGAGTTTTTTGAATTCAGGATCCTGCATTTTTACGGTCCTTGCAAGTGTGTCACTGGTTACCCTCAAGGTTTCACAATAAGTGTAGCATGGCAAGATTGGCTCTGGTAAGTCTTTTCTACCCCGAGTAACCAGGTCTTTGTTGGGTATGCGGCAACTTGATGGCTATCGCACAGTGTCACTGCCAATCACAGCCTGTGGAACCTTTGTGCTTTATCCAATCGAGGTATCCTTCACCGAAGCAACTCCTAGTTTTCCTGCTCTGATGATTGGACAGACTATCTGCTGACATTGGGACTCAGGTGTCCAGATGATGGGAAATCACCTGTAGTGAGGCTATGACAGAGTAATAATCTAGTGAGATCCGATAACTTTTTGTTGCTGTTGAACCATGTCACGTTGACCAAGATCAGGTTTACAGTTTGAGATACATCAAAGCCGATCCCCGCTGAACAAGTACACAGTATCTCGCGATCGCTCTTCCCCTAATCAGTGCACTACTAATGGTTAAAACGACTGGGATGGAACTATGATGATGAGGGTATTGATGGGGTGCCCAAACCAAGTTGATCCCTTCGAATGCACAAGTCTTGATTCATCCTTGTATCGCCGTACATACATGCATCTTTTGTGGATGGGGTCGGTGCAAAACGTTTTGGCTATTTGCTATTATAATCGGTCTTACTTTTGCACCGCTGGTGAATTCCACGAGTACCTTTGACAGTTTTGTGGAAACAATTGTGGTGGAGAATTAATCAGGGAGCCATTATGAATCTACTGCTCTTGTATTTTCTTTGATTCAGTCGTACGGGAAATGAACAAAACTGCTATGAGAATTGGACGACGGAAACCGTGCGAAATTGGTTTGACTTTTATGGTAGTTATTCCTTATCCAGACCAGCTTCGAGCTTTGGAATGTTCACTTTACCTAAACGTAATCGGGAATCCATTGCACAATAGGAGCAGCGAATCCTGCCTCTAACAGTTCAACACACTATCACTGCCCGAGAAAGTGCCATAGGTTAGTGATGACTGTCCACTCCCCGTGCCACCCAGGCTTCTCTCTACCAGAAGGGTTTCTTGTGTGGATGAGGGAAGTCGTTACTGGATTGTTACTGAACCTACTGATTCCTAATCAAAGCATGGTTTGCCATAGTTTCATTTTGTAATTGAAGTCGACCTTTGCTGAAGAGCAACGTACGGTTGCCTTTGTCTTAGGGTCTTGAGGTTTATTTGAATCGGACATCCTACGAATTCAGATTTGTATACCGCCATTCGGCCACGGTTGGTTGATTGTATTGTGATTGCCTTTACTTAAGGTATAGTACTAGCCACCCTTCCTTCATTCGGTTCATTCGTGTGGTCTGGTGTTGACTGATACCTGATTGAGGACTTCCCAACGTGAGGCCTACTGGGTTCATGGGATGTTTTTCTTTCTAAACAGATTATTCATTTTACTCGTAGCTGGAGGGTTTGCTTCCTGTCGATTGTCGTCCCAAAAAGGCTGTCAGCCACCCGTAGCTGAATGGTAGGACATTTGACCCCGTATTCAGAAGGCCGCACTCTAATCGCCTTGGAAACTGATGAACTTATTCACGTACCCATTCAAATCATTTGGAAGGTTGTACTGCGGCTGCCTTTTGTCCAGTTACTTGCAAATGTGTCTTCTTCCTTTTGCGCGCGCATCACAGACCTTCACAACGTATTCCGCAAGTTTGTGTAACTCTAAGGAGATCATCTAGAACTGCTTCTCTCAGCGCGATTAGTTCCCTTAACTGAGATGAATGCTTGTAACGTTTCGGGTCTCAGAGTTCTTTTTATCACATGCACGTGATGACGACATAAAGACTTGAGGTGAAATTTGGGATAGCGATTAGAACCCATGTAATCACTTGCGAAATCGTTAGCAATCTTGGTTTTCGTTTGATGCAATAGTAAAGATAAGAATTTAAGGGCTTCATTGACTAGGGGCATTCATTTTGTCTAATTGTCCGGAAATCCCATTTGGCCTTATTAAGGACGACAAAATGTTACTTCTTCCTCTAA
>SJOL01010174.1:63578-79777 GCA_004794785.1 Opisthorchis felineus
GCCAGAACTGACACCATGTTTGAGGGTCATTTGGAGTCATGATCACTAGTTAAATTTTTTGGATTTGTATGATGAATAGACCACTACAGCCTGAAAGGTTTTGTGGAAATGGAACAAATAGAGTGATAGACGAATCCTTGATATCGCCCAGACTCACCACTTCTAGCCTTCAAGCAGTTAATCAGATTGTCCTCAGGTTTTAACTCCATTATAATGCACGTTAGTACTTTGTAACCGTATTCTACGTTGTTACTCGGTTTGCTGTCGAAGTGTGCACATAGGAGGTCAACCGCTGGTATGCATATGGGGGTGGGCCGAACGTTCTTACTGAGCTTTGGAACTATATATCGTCAAGCATTCTTCTTAACCTGTTCGATTAAGGCCGATTATGACTTCGCCATGCCAATGTGCCAGGACCAATCAAGCATCGATAGCTTTTAATGGATTTACTGCACACGTTCTTGTCGTACCGCTTAATTGCACTTTCCCACTTAAGCCCAACTCACAGAAAGGCAGAGACACCACATGATGCAAAATTCAGCTATCAGAGGCATCGAGCGTGGCAGCTGTACTCATTATTTCCAAGAAAAGAAACTTAGTTAAGTAATTTCAGAAACCCTTGCTAGTTCTCTGCGGAAATGTGCCTATTGGCCTTGGCAGCTCGAGTGATGAAGCCCTGGAGACACCGCCTTTGGAAGTGAAATTCAACAGGAGCGTTAGGTAGCCGATTGCAGTGGTGTTAGCGAGGGATTCCATATAGATGAGCTCGGTTGGTAGCCTTCGCTGGAAGGTCCTTGGACGTAACTTTCATTCTAGTTAGTGTGGATTGCTTGACACCCTATGTTTTTATTCTGTCCTTCAATGATCGAGGTCGCATTAGACGCTCAGTGAAGATGTTAAGCGTAGTGCACGAACAGATGTTTCTTTGGGACTCTGTAAGAGCGTCTGCCTCACCAAAGTGTGTTCATTGGCTCTTGGCCTAAGCACATTTTTCAGCGAATAATGTACACTGTCAAATCTTCACCTTCTGAACTAAACTGGGGAGGATCATTTACGCACTTTAAACTTGCAAGCAAGCTGAATTGTTTAATTTGTGTTTGAAACGACATTGTGCTCTACTGAAAATTAGTTAACCACCTTACAAAATTCCTGTTCCTCGTTTTGATTATCTCTCTGTTTTAGACGATGTAAATGGCTGGGTTCGTTCTCGCAGTGAACAACCTGAACTCACTTCAGACACTGATTCAAGTCTGATCTATTTCTAATTACGGGTTACTACTTTGGCTTACTTCAGACAGTCCAATGTTTGTGCAGCTTGGAATTTCTTATATTCTCGTGCGTGGTTCGCCTAAGCAACGTTTAAAGACAGTACAACATTCCGTTCCTCCCAGCTTTATGCACTCATTACAATTTCCATCACGGGATCACATTTCACATTGGCAGCCTTTTCACATAATCTAGTGCGCCTAACATGCAGAAATTCCACATGCTGTGTTCATTAACTGGCGATGTAACTCAACCGCGACTGTCCAGAAAACAGTTATTTCTCGCATGAAGTTTCTAGCGATTTCGGCATGAACAGAATCTCCTCTTCAAAAATTTAGCTGGGAAAGCACCATCAATCGCTGATGAGCTTGCCCATTTATTTGACCAAAGTCTTAACGAGCGAGTTGGGTGATCTAACTCTCCCGTAAGTGAATGCTTTGATAAGCTATTTCTCAATGGTGATCCATAAATCTCCTGGTCACCCATTTCACGGATGGTCTGCCGATAAATTAATAAGCAATAATTAAATAATAAATAGACTTTTCAGTGCCTAGCTGTCATGTCGCCCGAAGGGGGCACGAGGGTTGAGATACTACCAGGTCGCCCAAGCATGGACAGGAGCGGTTGAGATGCAGGGGTTGGGTTTGCACGACAGAACTTCGGGTCAGTAAGTCCGAACCTTAACCACTAAGCTATCTCGAGTCCCGATGGATATACTGTGTTCGCACATTATAAAGTACCATCCTGGTTGACACAACATGTTCTCCGTGTCTGGTAGTTTAAAAAATAAGTCGGGTTTAATCGATAATTCAAAATGACTTTAAATACTGAGTAATATTCCGAGGCTGGATTTTCTGACGGGTTTTCGGCCATAGGTTTGAGTGGTATATTTATATATCAAATCCCGTTGTTGATAAGCGGATCGATGAACGCCAGAATTAGTGCGCTGTTTTTCTCATTCGAGCTCCAGGCTGAACTTTTGAACCAAATATCAGAAAGTAGCGGGCCTCAAGTCGTGATAGGCTACCCATCCTTGGGGCGAAATGCTATCTCTAGACGTTATCGTTCGTAGTGATCGGCGTTTCACATTCACAGAGTGTTGTTTTATCCTACAGCCAGGAAATCAATTGGTCGCCCATGGTGGACCTTTCTGAAGCCCGTCTATTCCCCACTGGGTGATATGGGAGCGCTTGATGTAATCTATAGCTGCTGTGTATCAGGTCACAGTACCCGAGCATGCAAACAGCAATGCCTATCATTTAGGCGTGGTCGGATCTGCGATAACCTTGCCGTTTTTCTTCCTCATTGTGTCTTGTTAGACAAGCGTAGCGGGAGCAAGTCCGTGAAATTTCGGCTTACGTTTTCAGTGTGTGTTTCAAGATAGCTCGCCTAGCGACCAGGTTGCGACTTTGGCGGATTGGATTTTAAGTGTGGTTCTTGTCTGAAGCAACACTACTCATAAGGTAGTTGAAACCTCCTTGACAGCCCACGATCAGTTTTCCCCTTTTTGGGGCTCGTGGGCTAGGTACTGTTCCTGCCAAACTTATGCTGTACTTAAAGCCAAATTGTACGCAATTGGCGAAGTACATTCATTTGCAAACTGATTTGGTTTAACCCGTTTAGTTGATTTTTGGTTTAGTTTGGTTTAATGCATTTAGTATCGTAAACGAGAGGTTCAGCTGCAACTAAGTTGAGTTTCCTAATTTGATACGCCAGTGCATTTCTACAACCTGATGAGCTTCAAGAAATGCGAAACGGGTGATGGGTTATCGAACAATTTTTCAGAAATCTTACGAGCAGTTTCTTCAAAAAAATATACTGCGATAGCTCGATTACCGTACCAGGTGAAACACGAAGTGACCGGTGTGCAGCACATTAAGTTGACTGATATCATAAACGAGAGATTCAGCTGCGATTCAGTTGAGTCTCCCGTTAAAGCCAAATTGGATTATAATGCCTGAACAGCTTACGGGTTTACCTCTCGCAAAGGTCGTTCGTCCTGATTATACCACTTAAAGCTGTTCTGAATGCATTCCATATCTCTAGATCGAAGATATTTGGCTTGTGGCGCTTGCTCGGAAGTAACACGATTGTGGATGAATCCAAACGATGTTTCACTGCTCGAATGCTTGCATTACGCACATTTCCCCAAAGCGGGCAGGTGAGCGTTCTACTTCAGCCACGACTCCTATCAGATAATCACTTCTCCCCAAGACAACTGTTATCCGAAAAAAATTGGTTTCCCTTCATCCGTACCTTATTTCATTGATGGTCCCAGGTTTTGCATCTTTCGAAAGATAGACTTCATTATACGTTAAAAGCAGCTATCATACTGCACGTTCCGACCAGCTATGGTTCTCATCATTTCCATATTGTACTACTAATTCCGGTATCTTAGTCCTCCGAAGATGCTTATCTGGGAGAGTTTTTGCCAGAGTATTGAAACACTACTTTCTGGTCACGAGACAATATTCCTTTACATAGAACCCGTACGTGCTGTAGCAGAACAATGACGAACTAATCAGCATATAAAGCGGCATACAAGCGCACCGGCCAAGTCAAACGGAGTAGCGAGAAGTCAAGTGGACCAACTGTAGCCGAGTAGGAGGTTGGGGAGAGATACCTCGATCCGGCCGTATTCTGAACTATTCTAATGAGCTAGATGAGGTTAGCTAGCTGAGAATGTTCAGTAAACCAGGCTAGAGATGTCTCACCTGGGGTCACAGATTACCACCACCTCAGATGTACGAAGCGCTCTGATTATTGTTAGGCTTGGCGACCCGTGGTTGACACGATAAATGCCTTTAGAGATCTTATCTGCATTTGTTTGACATCCCCTCCCTGCTGGATACGCAAAAGCGTGAGGTGTTAGGGTCCATTCCAGTGCTTTCGTCATGTTGTCTGCGTAGGAACCACCATAGTAGCTAGTAGGACTTCAACAGTGGGTGGCCGATGATAGATGACAACGGTTGAGGTGGATAAAAGGTGCGTTTGTATGCGCTATTGAGTGTCTGACTGATCATTTCGCTGGTTACGTAACTTTTGCATGGCAACGAAATAATAAAAGCATTCCAAATGTGGCATGCCTGTAGCGATAGGAGGTTACATCGGCATTGTACTCTGCTGAGCTTACGAGCAAGTCTAAATTGGTGGCTTCGAAGATGAGCATTGTGCAAACGCTCCAGGATGCAACGGGGAAGTGGTTTTGCTGATCCAAGATTTTAGACGTAAGCACCGGTTCGCCTCGGTTTCATCCATATCGTCTAGAAAATACATCCGGGGTCTGTGGTCCCTGTGTTTCAGTTAGATTTTTTATCTTCCATACTGGCTTCACCCTTCGTCCATGAGGGTGATCGAGTATTGCTTGTTTTTTTATGCGGGGGATGTTAGTAAAGTCAACATCAAGTATACTGTTTTTGCCACGTATTTTGGGATAATTTTTTACTTTCGGTCTTGTTCAGTCGTGGTAAGTCATCAATTGACATCAGCAACATATATGTAGAAAGGGAAGTAAGCTACTTATATTTTTGACATATTACACCAAAATATTTCCAATTTGACCTCAAAGATTTCAACATTTCGTTACCTGTTTACATTTAGTTACTAACTACAGTGCATCGAACCATGTATTCTCATACCGTGATTCGGTTAGGATGATAGCGGAAGACCGTAATTACTAGATCCTTTTTCAAATTTTCTGTGGCCTGTACCATGATATGTTCCCAGGATAATACAAGCTTGACAAAACTCTTGGGGGAATTCGAAGGGTTTTACTGTGAGGTTCTGTGGGCCGCTTTCCAATTTGCAACAGTAACTGATATAGCCCTTTCTAGCCGTAGGGTAAAAGTAAGTGAAAGCAAGTAGCTGTAATTGAAAGTTAGAAAACTCATCTGGGAGGCCATCTAAAAATAGGATACTTGGCTAGCTTTCCAAAGGATCACTACCTTATTCACCAAAAGATAAGCAAGGGCAATTAACCACCATCATGTACATGTGAGTGCATTGTCCTCAAGAAGGTTTGAACATACGGTGGCCTACTGAGGTTTGCTGCTCCACTGAATACCTTTCGTGACCTTGCACGGCCAGGCAGCATGTAGCTCTGGGTTTCAGGCGTGAAGCATAACGAGGTATGTCCATCATATGTTGTGTTCAACCTTTGCAACCCAGGTCATTAAGCGGTTCCGCCCCATTTCGCCTACCGGAACAATTGCATACGAGGTACTGTTCCAAAAAGATTTTCAACGGATAGAGCAGAAGATAAAATGTGCCTTTGTGGACGTGAAAACCTCAAATCGGTGCTATGAAGGTAGTTCGAATAGTTAGACTCTTTAATTTGGTTGTTGAATTTATTCGATGGAGTTTGAAAGCCGTAATGAAGCATACTATATTGAACGTTGTTTTTTGTAGGTCTCATTCTTCCAGGTTGTTTTTACTGAGCACTCATTCACTGAAATGTGCGTATCCAACACCGTACTAAATATATGTAGCTTGTAAACTCACCACTTCTGGTTTCATCTGTAAGGTGATTCAGACACCTGCGAAGGGTGTGGAATGATGCGGCTTCATATCGCCTCTGCTCTGGCTTCGACATAACCTCAAACTTTGTTGAAAAGGGCGGTCAAAGCATAGGATGGACCTATTTTGATACATTTCAAGGCCCGTAATTTTAAAGTAAAATGCGTCTGGTGTGACAACGTCACGGGAGGCCTCCAGTGCATTGGTTACATAAAGTAACGACCTGTTCAACTTCTCGGTGTACCGTTCATCTCAGTAGTGAGCAATTTTTTTGAAGTTTCTTTTAGAGAGGAATAGCGTAATTCGTGGCTGACCTGAGCCAATATGATGAACTCTTCATTGGGATGGCTATTCTTTGAGAAGTATATTGCTGTATTCGGCCATCAGTGCTGTCGTATCAATACAAGCCCTGCTGCTTTGTCTTTTCTGGATAAATTCCAATCCTTATTATGAATAAACCATGCAGTGGGGTTTTGTCAAGTTTTGTGTTTTCCCAAACTTCAACTTTCGCGAAATTCATGGAGAACCCGATTTTGGAGTTCACCGAATGTTTGATACAAAGTATTTCACTTCAGAGTGCACAAATTTTAACACTAGTTGTTTTCTTGCGTGAGTGTTGTTGCTTGGAGTGTGAATAACATCACAGACGTTTTCCACTTTTAGATCCATATACAACATAGCTCACTTGTTCATTTTGATCACCATAACAACCGTGGCCTACACAATTGCAAACATGGTTCTTGTGCATTTAAGTCAAGGACAAATAACGAGTGTCTGCTAATAACAGACTGGCTTTTATAACTTATAAAATCTATGAATGGAGTGGCGTGACATATTTGGCCTGCATATGAATAGGCCACCTGGACTGAGCGAAGGTTTTGTCTCCAGGCCTCAGTTATGATAGATTGTTGATACCAAGATTAATGCTTGATATTTATAATTTGTTTCTGAAAAAGCTTTCGAATGAGACTATTATTTGTAAGAATGCATTGGCGGATAAATGGGTGGCTTACTTTTTTTCACCGAAGTTCGGCTGGTATACTAAGAGAAATGCTACTGAAACCACCGTATATTTTTTACAACATATAGTCAGTCCTCCAACCTAGAATCATCAGATTTGGATCGAATATTACTTGTCGGAAGAAATACATGCCTCTATGTTCAGTTTTCTGATAAAAAAACGAAACCTCCGTTATACTGTAATATTTGCTCTGGCAGCATAAGTTGTTAATAAATTCAACTCAAGTTTGAAGGTTACGTAGTTGAAAAACCAAAAGTAGGAAAAACAAACCTACGAATGTATGGTTTCAATGCGCAACGTACATCCGGCCGGTATAGAAACACAGATATGTCCTTCGTACGCTAGATTGTCCAATAGTCTAAGGAAAACTGCCCAGCAATATCGATAACTCATGTCAGCAGTTCACCGTACCACAATATTGCTTGGTGGATGCAAGAGCTGTTGGAGCTTAAGTGTAGGGAGTTGTGCACCCACAGAAGTACAGGGACTTTTGAGCCCGTAAGATCAACCAAAATAATCCGCATGCTAACAATGGAAAAATGTTCTCCTTAGACATTTGATCTTTTTAATCTACGCATTTTCATTCAGAAAATTTGAACTTAAAGGAAATTTTATCAGTATCTCCAGTATGAGTTACGCTACTTTGCTTGGTAAATTTAAGGTACTGCTTTTACAATACACATTTAACACCCGATGCTTAATCATCATAACTAAATACAGCCATAAACACAGTTAATTTCAGTTCTACGCTAGCTGAAAATTTCCGAGAAAGCTTGAACACAGTGTTCTCAAAGCATTTATTTAAAGATTACTTTTTTAAAATAAACGTCATGTTGTGCTCCGCTCACACTGGAATAGGGAAGTTGAGAAGGCATCTCAGTTTCTTGCTGCTACATTGACAACGAGACAAGACAGATCATGAGATAAGGAAAGAACCTCATGAAGGGTCTACAGAGTCTCTGGAATCTTGATGCTCTATTGTGATTTGTCCAACAGACTGGAGTAGATGGCTTTCGAAAAACTGGCTGATCATACAACCACCTTAAAATGGACATTTAGTAGAGTACGAATGAAGACACCTTTTTTGTAGTCCACTGAGCAGTACTAAGGGTAAACTACTGCTCCACGATTCATCAGTGGCCATGTATTCATTTGGTTGTCAGCATTCAGGTACGAATGGTATCTTTGTAACAGAGTTTCTAAGCATAAACCAAGTTGCTTGAGAAATCGACTAACCAGGTACGTTACTAGTGCTCACATGGTCGATACTAACCACCATATCAACCCAGTAAAGTTGTTCACAGCCTTTTTTCGGTACTAACAGTTGGCTACAAGGGTGTTCGCCAAAGAGCGGTGGAATCAGTCGAAGTGGCTGCTACTTCGCAATCAAAAAGGCCCACGAATATTTTGAGGCTGCCTTAGCCTACTAGTCACAGTGAATGAATAGTGCTCAATTTTCAGATCACTTATAAATTATTTTGCACCATCGTAAGCTCAATCCGTATTCTATAGTTTTATTTGATGGTGGAGGCGCTCTGTATAAGGAATACTCCGCAGCCCGAAAGATAGGTTATTTTGCGATACTGAAGCGACTGCTTTTCCCAACACCTTCGCACTTCATACCACATGGACGGTCCAACAAAACTTCCACATACGAATTTGAGATACTCCTCTGAACTGGATAACGAAAATGAGGCACAGACTCAAGGGGTTGAAAACCCGCTTTTAAATGGATAGCGAGTCGCTTAGTGAAAGTTTCATTTTCCCTATATCCCAGTGATAATAATTCCGACTGATGAATTCGTAGACGAATGCGTTTAGTCTACGGGCTTGCTGCATTTTGACAGTATATTTTGATGACAGACCACCAAATGAACACTAATCACGCTCCAGACTGATCCAATTTGTTTCTGGACGATTTTGTCGGGCAGTGAAATTAGAGCTTCTTCGGTCAGCGATCGTCAGATGACCGAGATACAATATCTGCGCTCACATTTGCATGTTTTCACACGAGAGGACGAACGCGCAGGGTTTTGTCTGCTTATTTAAGCTGACCTCTGTGGACAGGGACACACCTGGTTTTAAAGGCAACGCGCTGAAAATAGCCCGTGCGCAGTCGATTCTTGTGTTAAGAAACAACGCTTGTATTGATAGTAGTAACCACCATCATTTTTTATCTCCGCTAGTCACAAAGTACGCGAACGACTGAGACCTTCTCTTTGGAGCGAGATAGATGTTATAAGAATAAGAGGAGAGCCTGCTTTTGATGGTACAGTAGTTTGATCCTGTTACACATGAGACGGTGAGATGAATTTCGGTATTTTTGGTTTCATGAAACAATCTGCAGACCAACTATGAAATTCTGCTGGGTCACTGTGAACGAGGGCCAAACAAGCAGAATAATCGATGACAGCCTCACAACTAACAAGGCCCACCGAACTATCTGTAACAATCTGGAGAAAAATGCTGAAATACTCATGCCTCAAAATAAATCCAAAATTACTGGAAGTTTCGAATCTTCACAGAGGATTCAATTGACAGACCGTGCGCATTCTTTGAAGCAATTTTCGAAAAATACTCGCCAACTTTTCATTAACGAGGACATTTAAACTGGTTGAGGTGAGATTATTTCACAACAGTCGTCCCTCAAGGGACCACCTTCCCGGCTGACGAACTGTCTCTTTAGTGGTATTTCTTCATATAAGATGGTGAGTAGGAACGTCATAGTGAATATTGGAAATGAGTTTTATCCGTTTTCGTGCAGCTTTTTTGAGTTTGGTTTGATTTGAGTGAATACCCAACTTCTGTTTCATATATATGACCGTGACCTAACACGGTAATATCATCTGTTTGGCATTTCCTGTCTTGGTAACACTTAAAACAGGTGACAGATGCATTCGTATTACGGACGGCAACGCGCATGGCTTTGACAGGGCTTTGAAGCTACATTTTACTGGAATAACCTGACATGATGTGTCGGCAACCAAATCCTGGGATTTGAACTCAAGTGAGAATTCATGGCTTTCATTGACTAGGTGTGTCTGCTCCAACAACCTCACGTATCAACTGAGAGAATAACTCAGAGGATATAGCCAACGATTTCCGGAAGAATGACTAGTGGCCACGGCTATTTTATCAAAATAATCAAACTGAAGTGAAAGTTGTGTGTGGTGAAAGCAGTCGAACAGTCAGTGGCAAACTGAAAGTAAACGAGGAAAGCTGTTCTGACATAGATAACCGTGACGGCTTGCTGCTTACTAAAAAGCTTTGTATAGGTTGGTGTGCATTTTATGGATAGCGCTAGACGGACTGAGTTCGTGTAAGGTGTGAATGAAGTACCTAGGGAGCGGCGTTAACTGGTCTGTCGAATGCGTTTTACGATGAACACTGTTTCAATTATTTTTGTGGAATGCTAAAGTGTATCAAGGCAGACGACTTTCTTTTCTGTCTACATAAATGTCACCACAGCTGCAGATGAACCCATAAAACAGACTACAGACGAAGTAATTTATTAGTCGCCTTGGTCACCCAGCCGTTGATAAGGGACAATTTCGCTCCCGGATTTGTGCGCTACAAGACAGCCTTTGCCACACTTACTCTAAATCCAGTAAATATGTTGTCATGGTTGCAGACAGTATGCGAAGTCTCGGTATCCCGAAACTTATGACGCAGTTTTGGCAAAACTTCTTAAAGAACCCCAATATTTGAACCAGGTAGTGGTTTGAAAACTGATGAAAATGTGAGCCTAAGGAATGGAGTGGGTAAACGTCGCGTGCAAATTTTGAATACAATTGGTCACAGAACTGAGGTTTGGACTCTGGTATTTTCCTGTCCAATTTTTTGTTGTTTCGATTGAAACTCTTCTATATAAAGTCCTTATCGACGTATGCAGGAATGCAGCTGATTACTAAGACTAATGCAGTCTCACTATTTTAGAGTGGACTGTGCCTGAATGTCAGAAAAGACTAAATATATTCACAAAACTGATAAGCGGGCTATAATGAACCACGCCAGGCTCCGCAGTAGAAATACTTATTGTGATTAGTGTTTTTTTAAAATTTCAGCGGACCACATATCGTCGCTGAAGCTCGCTTTTCTCACTCGACAGAATCGGCAGTTAAAGCATGTTTATAGATTTTTAGATGAGAGTGCGATCAACACCCTGCGAGCTAATTAATGAAACAAAAGGTGTAACACCAACACGATCTAAAGCACATTATGCTGTTTTATGTGCACGGCATGACCGGATGTGTCGCGAAGCCCTTGAGTGAGTCGGCAGTGAACGGTTTTTTTTGTCCAGCCACTGAATACCGTTTGTTTTAACATACCAAACAAGCGAAATATCGTTAGCTAGAGGCGAAAAACTTTGGCAACTTATTTGATGAATGCAACAAAATACTGGTCTGTAAAAATTCGCGAGTGAACCCAGAAATATTAAGTGCCAAAATCAAATAATACACATCTCATTCGAAGTTGGTAAACGATCATACTGAAGCCATGGGAAGAGATAAATATGCTGAAATGGTGTTTGGTTAGTTACAATGGTGAAAATTACATTAGTCTTTCGTTATTTCGAGGAAGAGCTTAGATGTTCGTGGAAAGTGTTTCTTTTAACACTGAAACAAAAAAGTCAGTCTAATGTCTGTCGAATTTTTGTCTGCATTCTATTGTATCTTTTAGCTCAGCAAAGTGAAACTTTGGAAAAACGCTGACCTATGTCAAAAAATGACACTATGTGCTATACGAATTTTATTGAAAACTATTCATTAAGTGACTCAGGTCACCCCGCAGATTATACGCAAAAGTGGCCATGAAAGATGATCTAAGGTTAAATCCACAAGTGTATTACGCTCAAACTGAGGAAGATTGCTTCCCAATAGTTTATAGGGTAGCCAGAACACCGCAGGTCACTTTCTGCTCCGTCGGTACCTGACAACCTGATTATGAGGAGCTTGGTCCTGGAACATCCATCAACATACAAACTCTAGGCGCTTGGTTATGTTCACCCACGTTGCAGATTCGTGCAGTCTAGAGGGATTTGCCAAAATGTTTGGATTTCAACTTGACGCTGGGGGGTTGTGAGGTCAAGCACAGCAGCTTCATCGTTCTCACATTTGCCGAGCACGTCGGGAGGCATTGTGGGAAATACTATGCCCTTCAACTACAGGTAAAACCGAACCCGCATCCAGCTGAAATCAATGGAGAACGTTCAGTCAGATAACTTTTACGTGAGAATATTTCCGCTCATCTCACAATGTGTCAGAACATTTACGTGCACCCACACAGGTGTCTCCCAAGCGACAAGCGGTCCTGCAGTATGTGAATACCACTGTCAGGAAGAAGTATGGCTGAAATACTGTTGATGGTATCCCAGAAAATATTAATTTTGGCCCACATGTTTAGTGAACGTGGTAAAGGCACTGTATGAATAATTTTGTCCAGCTTGGGATTCCCGTCATTGGACTCTTCCGTTAATTTAAAGGTCCACTGGAGTAATATCACTGGCTGCAGCTGGCTGTATGGAGGCGTGTAACTAACGAACATTCTCTTTACTCTTAAGACCCAGACACTAAGTAGGCATTAGTTGCTCAGCCGTAATCCCCCTGGTTTATCTCAGGGCTTAAGAAAATAAGGCAGTGTAGCTGCTTTTTAGGTTATGATTTACAAATAGCATTCAAACCAACGAGTCAAAAAAAATCCAAAGCTTTTCATTTCTTGCTCTTAATGATATCAGATCAGCCACCACTGCAGTGCATTCTCGCACTATGGTTATGAAACACCAAAGATGTGAGTCGTTGCAACTATGTATCCACACACTAATTAATTAATCTCGTCATCCGCATGAATTTCCCTGGATTTTGTTTGTTTTACTTTGGTAGAACTTCGGACAGTCACAAAATTTGCAATAGGTGTTCAGATACTTTACCATTTTTCAGCTTTGGTGCAAAGCACCTTTTGTCCATTGTGGGCAGGTAAGAAAATCTTGTACTCTCAACTTATGGAGGGTGCCGTTAAGTAAACTGAAACAAGGAATACTTCCATATATTTTTTACTTACAGAAATTATCTCCAACCTAATCTAATGTAAGCTAACCCTACAAATAAGCCGCCTAGAAACTAACATGGGGTGATGCGTATCGAATTCATTGAGTATGCACCTTGTGCAAAAATCGATTTTTGAGGACCGGTGAACGTAAGAGGTGCAATTTTGCAATGTTCAGTCCAGTCATAACGCTCCCCCCTGTCCCAGAAAAATTGTCCGATAAATTGGTAAAATACAGATCACGCGCCGAAAGTGGATAAAATAAATCGGTGTCAAATTTGAAGAAATGTGATTTTGAGAAGAGTGTAACCTGATTCTTTGAAGTGAGAAATAGTTTTTTGCATATCCCACACCGATTTGAAAGCTAGAAGCAAACTGCATATAATTAGTTACTTTGGCCACCAGCGATTCAGTCGTCAGTTGATGGCCTTGAAACATTTTGGCGGTTTAGAGTAGTTTAGGGTAAAACTTTCAAAGTACTTTAAATGAGAAGATAAAATCACCTGACCCATCAAGTGTACCCATAAAAGACACTAAGTTGTGCAGTAAATATCATCCGAAATATTATTCCTTCAGGTATTACCATACTTTTATTTGTATTGTTCTTGATAACAGGAAGTGAACTGAACAGTTCTAAAAGGGTATTTTTGGCTCAAAAACCCGTTGGGCTGAAATCCACTTAGCGTTAATTGAGGTTATGCTGAAAAATAAATCTTTCCAAAGCAGAAGGACGGAAGGAAGATGGAAGAGTAGATGCACAACAGGCCTATATGTATGGTTGCAGAGAATAAGTGTTTCGAATTATAGACAGGAGTTAGCAAGCTCCAGGAGGTCAGGGGTTCCTAAGCCATTGGGCGAGGCAAGCTTCGTAGAAACCGTGGAGAGTCTGAAATAGTCTACAGAAGCGCAATGCGAAGCGTAGTCTGTTTCAGTGGATTGTAACCATTCGGGCGCAACAGCTTTGTGCACCTTTAAGTTGCTCTGTTATCGCAACTTTCGAGGTCATATAAATCAAATAAGTTCGACAAAACTACTGACAACATTGACAGTAGACTGTATTTCTGGTACAAGTCCTTCAAACTTATAACGCCATGTTTTATTTCCCTCCTAATTAGTTCTACCGTCATCTTAACGGATGTTGAGCAAGTTGTTATGAAAACACACCACATTTGTGGATCTGTGTTTCTCAAAGAGGATTACTACCAACAAGAGCACCGTGCCGCTCAGTTCCAGAGATGTGTGATGTCAGCGGAGTGCACTGTGTAGCCCATGCTTTTTGAGCATAATTTTGGACAAAATCGTACCTTGCGGCAAACAGGTGAGTGCGGTCTATGGTGTACATATCAGTTAGTGATAAAACAAAAAACATGATTCAAGCAAACTAAAGAGTATAGTGAACCAACAAAGCGACCGGGTTTGTCCTCTGATATGGATTGGTGCGTGTGAGCATTGCGTGCCCTCACAGCACTTCATGATGTCAAGGTGAAATCAGTTCTTCATTGTTGGACTTCGGGTGACTTGTTGTTAGTACTGGTTGATAGAAATTATTATTTCAAGCAGCGTGTCCACCAAAATGGATATAATTATACCCATACAGCACGACGGCGAATGAGGACAGGTTGAGTTCTGCTAGGATGGAGATCGATGTTTCTGTTGCCAGTTCTGGCTCAATGAATGAAGAATTATGCATTGTTTGAATTCAGCCCGTTGGATTTATTCCGGTTAAATTCTGGGCCACCAAGTTGGATAAGTTCTGTGAACCTGATAGTGGCTGAATATACTAAGTATGCAGAATCAAAAATGTTCGATTAGATGGATGTTTTAATGTGGGTCTATTTTAAGTTGTTGATGTTTGTTCTTCCAAAAACACACGGGTTATTCTTGAGTGTTGGTTGTAATAATGGATGAAATTTGGTTGCTACGTAATCAAAGATAAGTCAACATCTAGCGAACACTCCTCACGAGAGGGCACTCGACCGAATGTCAGCTCATGCAAATGATACGTGATATAGAATGTTTTTTTCGTTTAATTCTTCCCGGATTATCAATATGTACGAGTACGTTGTTACAACTTTAATGTTCAACCAAACCAATAAATGTGGAGATAACTTTGAGACAGCTGTTGGGTTTGTTTCAAAAATGCCCACCCCAGCCTAAATACAAAGTTAGTTGGACCTAAAGTGTTGCTTTATTTGTAATCAGTGACTGGTCTATCGGGATTGGTTGATCAAAACCCTACAGGCTTCCGTTGTCCAAA
The DNA here is from genome assembly GCA_004794785.1 of Opisthorchis felineus. Lineage (NCBI taxonomy): Eukaryota > Metazoa > Platyhelminthes > Trematoda > Opisthorchiida > Opisthorchiidae > Opisthorchis > Opisthorchis felineus. Next base: position 78,680 of record SJOL01010174.1, read on the forward strand.
GCTTTTACCTTATTCCAATGTCAGTTTTAGAAGAAACAACTCCAACTTCAAACTTGTTGCCCCTGGTGTCCCACCGTTCTCCCACACGTGCTTAACTGCTACTGAGAATAATTTGGGTGAGAAAAGAGGGGGAATAATCAGACAATGGTTGTGATGTGTTTGATTTTTGTATTCCTCCACGTATTTCTCTTAATGACCGGTTAACATGATTACACAATGAGCTTACAAATGTTTTTGCAATATCGAAAAGTTGAGGAGAGATGCTCTCGGGTTACAGTGGACTCAGTAGCAACCAACCAGCTAAGCTCACACGTAGTGGTTCTAAGACTGAATAAAGAAAGCTAAAAATGACACCAACAAAGATAATGTTGATTGATTCGACCAGAATCATCACATTACGGCCTCAGGCAACGTCCTTTGATATATTTGAATATTTGCATTCTGCATGTTTTGAAAATCAGCTAATGGATCAAACAACGGAAGTGAGGTCGGTAAAGTTCAGAATTGATCAGTTAGTGAACTGGAAAAACTTGGATACATAAGCGAGAAATTTTCGGCTTCACTCGTGTACATAGACACTAAATACATGTTCTTGAAAGAAACTATTTATAGGGTTGTTGAAAACTCTTCGACAGCAGTCTTATGGGTAGGGTTTTCCACCAATAAGATGTATTGCTATACCTCCAGTATCGGACAAGCTGAAACATGAGGCCGCCTTTTTGCAGCAGATTCAGTTGGAAAACACAATAAATGAGATCAGTCAAATCGCCGTTAACAACTGTCCGAACTGTAAACCACTGTTTCATTAATCATAATAAACTACTCCCGGGTGACTACTTGTTGTGTCCTGTGAGAACCCTAGTGTATCCTTCTCAAATTTTTCGTCCATATCAGTTCGCTGCACGTGTAAATAACACTGTCATCGAAACTGGATCTGCATCTTTGTTTACTGTTCTTTGGTTAACAAAACAGAGTGATTGACACGGATTCAATATACTTATTCCACTTAAAGTGTTTTTATTACAAGCGGGAGGTGATAGGCACGATTCGGCCGGAGTTCATGTATGCAACTTTGGGAACATTAGTAGAACGCAGATG
>SJOL01010174.1:80257-119746 GCA_004794785.1 Opisthorchis felineus
AATCTGACAGGGGGTATCCAAAGGTGTTTTTCTTTCAATATTACCTGTTCTAAAGTATAGAGCGAGAAACTTTCAAGCGAAGAATTACTGTAGTTGATTTATCAAATTCCCTTTGATTGAGTAGAATTGCCTGTTTTAATGACGGCACAGTCATCCCTTCCATAAGAAACTTCATACAAATACCACCCGCACAAAACAACCTCAAATTTTTCTGTTTCAGCTAGATAGGAATCATCATATAAAGATTTCTGAATATCCACCTACGGCATCGTGGTCATATGGGACTATATCTGTGCAAGCTCTGCACATGCAATCAAATGTGAACCGGATTGGGTTCATCGAGGGAGCTTTCCCGAAAAACATGTTCGTTTATCTGCCGCATTTCAGAGAGCAACTGGCAATTGTCAGATTTGTGAGTCAAATAATAGAGTGTGCCTTGTTGGTATGACATGTCAATCCGTGTCAATCTCTCGAAAACTTCACCTCATAGAAGAGGTTGTTATCTTCTCGTCCCTTTAGGTGGTCTGTCTAGGTTTCAATTCTCAGTTCCTGCTTGGTTGGCAAAGTAGCCCGGCTTCAAGTTCGTCAAAATATCCATATAAATTTCCTCAAATGACCATTGATTTTTCATTCCATTTTGACTCTGTTGTGTTGCAGTGCATGCTGATCCGTTTGAATAGGGTTCGGATGTAAGTTCGTTCGTGGCTGCCTAGGTGGCTGATGATTTAGTTCAGAATCTGGTCCCTGAGCGCCTCTTTCCTATATACCTCGGTCTGCAATTGGTCTTCTGATCTCCTGGTGATGGGTACCTATAGGAAGGCCAACTTGTTGCTCTCTTCCGTTTCCTTTGTGAAGTGGATGTCGGGGAACAGGTTCATTATTTGGTTCGCTGGTCATCGTTCATTCTTCATAACGATAAACGTGTCACCCAACCACAGCACCTATAGTTTTGGTTTGAAATCTGGTAGCACAATCTGCTGCAGTTTTTTGCATTGTAAATGCTTCAATGAATCCCAAGACTGTTGATTTCATTGGTGCTTCTTTGAGTTGCTCTTAGCATGCTCCAATGAACTCAAAGTGGGCTGCCGAAATCTTAGCTGTGGGTGCACCCATTACGGCAGAAATTTGGCGCGCCATACATTCCTGTGTATTAGTATTCCATCTTCATGGTCAAACCACTTAATCGCTTGGTTAAGCCCAAGTTTATCCCAAAGGACTTAAGAAGTACCTCACTCCAACTGGACTCAAAAAGTTTGTTTGGATAAATGCGCGTGAAGGACGTCCTGTGGGTCATAATATTCTATGAAATACAGTTTAATACATTCTAATTTGGCTCGTTAGTTTTGGTACGAGTTCCAAACGGGTGTTAGAAGATGGTTTAACGCACTCTGAGAATGATTTGACAGAGTAGATACGACGATCACAGTGGCGCCATCAAGAAGTTGTACCACCAAGTTGCGTGCTGCCCTCATGGCAGTTCAGTGACCTACCGAATTAGAGCCTGTTAAGAGAACTTAAATGACTCCGGGCGCAAAATATCCAGTTCTCAGGGATTTTGAGGATATGCGTCCAAATACACAATGACGGACAGAATATTCCAAGCCTTCTTGACATGGCCAAGCGCAAATATGCAATATGTGGATTTTGATGATATGGGGATATTCGGTAATTTTCAGTAGAGATTTCGTCCCATCAGTGAGGCCAACTTATGCTGAAAAGCCGAGAAGCACTGTACAGCTGTTTCATACGTGTTGCTAATCGTTAGCAGTGCTGGGGATTCCCAACAACGTCGAAACATTTGTACATTGCTTCTAGGTTTTTCAGCATAGGCTAGCGTGACTGACAGGACGAAATCTCTGTTGAATAAATGGATTTATCGTTTTGCAAGCGACCACGTAAAGACTACCCAACGCCTGCTATCAAGACTGCGTTGCATTCGCGTTGTGATGTACTATGCCCACCTCATGCGGCAGTATTCCTTCCAGATTATGTTATATTTACATTATGCTCATATTGTTAAAAATTTGGGTAGATTTAAGTCACCCCTTCAAGGGCGAATTTCGACTACATCAATTTCTGTCATTCTTTCCAATGTCGACGAACACTCCACTAGCTTCACCTCATATCAGTTGGCCACAGCAGTGATAAGTTTCGAGCTACAAGCCATCTGCTGATATAATATCAGTGTATCTTACTTCGTTTTCGAAACACGGCACATTAGAAACAGTCGGGTTAAATATATGCTGTTGCACAAGACGCAATTACGGTCATCCAGAGTCGATTCAAAACTCTAACCGTCTGCGTAAGTCACATTGGAGCAATTCTGTTTTACTTTCTATATATGTGCGCAGGAATGTCTGCACTATTCCAGGTGAGAACAATGCATTCTCAACAGTTGGTCCTTACTCGGAGATGAACTTTTTATATTCATATTTGCCCTTCCGTGAAGAGGCTCTTCAGCATTTTATATGGCCACGTAAAGATCATCAAATAGCACCAAACAGATGGCTAGTAAAATTTCGTTTAAACTACTTGGAGCCGTAGAGTAATTTCCATAACCCTGTCTTTGCTAACAGCTTTGGTATCAGGACGTTTCTTCCAAATTCTACGAAGGCAAACTTTTATGAAGCATAAAACACCGGAGCACACCAAGGCCATTTACTGGTAACTTTCGTGTGGTCCAACTGGCTTGAGACAATAACCTATGCCTGACAATAGGGTTTTTTATTTCAAGGACTGATATTCAGAAAATGCAGTAATTTGCAGTAACTCATATTTACCAGAAACTTGTTCGCCTCAGTTTTCCTCGGCCCAGTTTACACAGTCGACCTGCCAGAATGACCTCAAACACTTGACGTTACCGATCCCAAGTTTATCCTAGCAACTGAAAGCACACCATTCTTCAACCGTTCATGTGTTATTCATTTGCTGAAGCGCTAATTCGGTGCGATTCCACTCATCCGACCTAACCACCCGTAGAATATGCTCACCGGCGGGATCGGCTTAGCCTGAGAATATATTTGGTGAGTTAACGGAGCGAACAAATATTTGCCTGGGTGATTGACAGATGTTCGGAAGGTTGTGCGATTCGACTTTTGTGCTCTCAGTCAAGTTATTAGCCAGTTGTTTTTACTGTAGATTTTGAAGTCATCATAGTGGTAAACGGGGATGGGTGAATAAGTACTTTTCGAAAATGTGCATGTGTATTAGCAATTGAAATGAGAACTTCAAGCACATATGACACGAAACAAAAGAAATTTGGGAACAGACCCGAAACACCGACCTCCCACTCACCGAGCGGATACGCTACCAAATGGGCAGCTTGAACCCCGCATTCTGACACTTACAAAATCCTTTTCAATTTTTTTAAAGAATTTACACCTCCAGTCTTTTGGTACCAGGAAGATATCAGTGTTCGGTTCACTGTTGAATTCACACAAGAGGCTCACTACTGGTGTTGAGAGTTATCATCCTTTATTCGATTAGACAATGTCGTAAATAAACTGGGAATTTCATGTACATTAGCGTGGTGAACTGCCAGCACCCTCAGTAGCTCAAATAAGTCCAGCGTCCATCCAGTGAGTGGGAGACCCGACATTTGAGTTAATTCCCAGGCTTACCTTAACATTTACGTTAAGTGTTCTCGGACTTTTCTTCTAACGTGTCCATTTTCACTTCATAAGATTAGGCAGTGTCGTAAAACAAACATATTTTCTCTCCAGTTAACGCAATTAGGTAATTCAAGGATGATGGCCTCCAACTAACTTCTTTCCCCAACTAAAAATGGTTCTAGCAGCCGGCATCTATAGGTTTCATTATGACACTGATAACTGGACGTAATAACAGAGCTTGAAATCAATGGTTTGACGACAATTATGTTCGACGCGAAATAAATGGACAGGTCAACAAATGGGCGTAGTTTGATTCAGAAAATCGAAACTTCAGTATATATCGGTCACCTCATATTTACCTTGAAAAATACATCCGGTCACATTTAAAGAGACCACGGAAGCTAAACTTGCTTTTGGCAAAAGAACATTGTTCAATGTCCAGTGCAACTGTTTGGAAATTTCTGGCAATTTGGGACAAGCGAATCTCGAACGCGATCTCTTCTAGCGGGTTCAGCTTTGATATTCGAAGTTCAACAAACTCATTCCCGTAGGACAGAAAACTCAGATATAGAAACAAGATACCTAACCGCGTTGGATTTATCCCCTAAATTTACTATTCAGCATTTTACGTTGCAACTAGCGAAACTGAAGCTTAATTTCGAAACAGTGGGGTTCGGATCACAAATGATGGATGCTACAACCGTCCGTCAAATCACATGATTTGGTGCAAAATTTAACAGGGTTTGTAATCAATTCATGCGCTTTTATTGATGGATATCCGCAAACTTACATTATGGGCGGTGGTATTGTTACAGGTGCTCATTTCACTACCAACTGCACCAAAATTCTGGCTACTTAAGTCACGAAAAGAGAGATCCTGTGCCGATGATGATCACTTTATGCTCGGATTTGAGACCAATCAAATGTTGCTTAGCCCTATTAGCGCATTCTTTCGCACACTACGAAAACATGTCATCTTTCTAAAAGAAGATCGTGCTACAAATGTGTAATTCAATACAACACCATGGATTTCTGATAGGCAGCCACCCGATTTACTAGACAGGTTATCCCGTCTCATCCGCTGGCGATCTACTTTACCAAAAATTTCGTGACGGTCTCAGGCCATATCTTCAACCCACCTCTTACACTGTTTAGGTAGAGAGTGGAGTCAAAAACCCCACCTAACAAGAATGAACATGGAGTTATTAGTGTTAACCGGATCATGATAAAAACCTTTGTGGTATTACGAGTACATGAGGGATTTCATCAGCTCCTTGTCTACCAGTAAGATTCAAGGTGCTTGATTTAGACCCACATGGTCTATGGAAGCACCTTCGATAAATAGCAAGGGAAAAGTGACATGGCTTGGCTGCTCTTCGGCGGTACTATGACCTCACAGTAGATATCGTGAACAGATTTACACAAGCTCAACAATGACTTGTTAGTTGTTTATGGTTAGATCAAAAGGTCTTCAGTCCACCTCTGGGGAGAAGAAATTTTCATACCTCATGAAGTTTTCGCCCAATGGCTTGACATATCCACCTGGATAACGAGCCACACAACTGAGCTCTGGTCGGTTTTCGGGTTCACGATATTAAGAGATGATCGTAGCGTTGACTAAAATGTCTAGGTAGAGTACCATGGTACATCTACTGAATGCCGTATTGCACACAATCCGTGAGACGGAGAGTGCATCTGTCATTCTGATTAGGCAGTGTAAGGAATCTGCACCGGAGGCAATTATTAGAACATTATGGCTTACCACAGCAAAGCATAAATCTACTGTCCTGCCAAAGGGTGTTCGTATTGTTCAGTTTCTGGAAAAACGCGTTCCTTGTGGGGAAGTAGTAGAGTTGAGCTTGCCAGAATTTTACGATAGGGAGGTAAAGTTGACCTGAGTGGGACGTAGTGTCCCTTTTAAGAGGACTGTATTGGATGAAAACCACTGGAGGCAGCGCAAAAGATGTTACATATAACGGGTGGGAAAAACACAAACCGATAGATGTAAGTGATTTTCTCTGACATACTGCTCGAGAAACGCAAGAGATTCATAAGTGTATTTCAGGGGCATTAAGTAACTAAAGCACCTACCTGATCATTTGGAAATGATTAACCTGAAGACAATGAAGCTCTCGTAAATCATGTGTAGGCCACATCAGAGCGTTCGTACTAGGCTCGTTCTGGTATAAGCGTTATTCCGTTCATCACGCGATGGAATGCTGTACTTATCGAAAGTAGAGAAGCGATCCTTGTAACGTATGCTGTACCGGCAGAGAATCCCAGGTGACATGTAGTCCGATTGGGAGTTTACGAAGTCATAACCGGGTGTCGAACCATTGTACCAGTCGAAGGCTTGTTTCTTCCAATTTGTCCAGGAGTAGCTGCTGAAAATATGCTGATGGAAAACTGTTCTCAGAGCACATGTAAAACTAAACCTTTTTGTACCTCCTGGGTTGGGTGACTAATAATGATTCGCTGAAATTCGTTCTCATCATAAACATTATTGGTCGTAATATCGTGCTTACAAACCGGTTGCAGGGTAATCATCTTGTGTATGTTTGGGGAGATTTAAACAGTCGGACATTTACAGACTCTGGTCTTAAAACTAGGACAAAAAAAATATTGATTATATTGATCATTGGGTTCCTAATTTGCCTAATGATACCACAAGCCTGTCAGATAATGAAAATCCTATCACGTGTTATAAATGGTTGCAGGTACGCCCGACGTTTAGAAAATTGAAAGCGATTCTGAGTTGCAAAAAAACTCCTAATGATGCTGAACAAATGTCGGGATCTTTTTACATTTCAGGCTAAGTGAATGGCGGTAGAAAGGCAGGCAATTAATTTTACCACATTTAAGCTACATGGAGCTGCATCTTTTATGCTCAAATGTACCAAGCACGGCAATTTCAATCCCAAGCTAAACACAGTTGGCCAGGTTTCGTTTGTAGACGCTCTCTGCATTGCATCTGCCGAGTAATTCTGTGCGTTGGGTTCTTACTCAACAAAAACATTTTGCATGAATCTTGGTAGCCTGGAACAAGTTTACTTTGGCTCTTAGCCGAGTACATTTCTTTCCACCAGGGATAAGTCAACATACTTCAAATCGCCTCAAGTACACTTCATCGACGAGTGATCAAACTTTGAATAGTTACTCGTTTTCAGTCAATAGAGGACAGCTGAATATCACCCAGGGGGGTAGTTCGGCCAACCTGAATGATAGAGAATTGCTTGACTGTCCGCAGAAGGCGACGTTTTATTCCTCCTGATTGAAAGTACTGTTTTTTCTTTCATAGCAGCATGTGCCTTACTTTGCTGACTTATTCCGCGCATAATTTTCATTCTTTTTGGAATTCGCTCACTGGAGTTTGGTCGGTAAAACATTTTTCCTTTTGCAAATTTTTTACGAATTTGATAGACGGAACAACCATTAAGAACGTATTTTGGGTGCTGAATTAAACGAATACTTCGTTGTGAACTCTGCTTTTTGAAAGAGAAAGCTGAGAAAGCTGCAGGTAAGTATTATGAGGTGTTGACTGTTCTGCTTATCACAAAGGGTGGGTGAAATGTCATCTTCAAATTCAAACTGAGAATAAAACATGAGGCGACAGATTACTGAGAAACGTTAGCTCTTGATTTGGCTTATTTTCGCCTTTACGCCCTGGTATTATTATTTCGGTTGAAAGTTTTCAAATCTTATCCCAGTAAGCTGTTTAAAAATGTATACGGTGAGAATATATAGACCAGCATATAATTATAGTTGTCCTTTTCGTGGCCGGTTAACTTGTGAAGGCACAGCTAATCATTAGTTGGCTCATTTTACCCAAAGGCATTTGTAGTACTCATGCATTAAACATGATTATCCGTTCTGTCTACCAGAAATGGGATCCTGCAACTCGTTCCAAATTATTAGGTTTGGCTTTCTAACGAATATACTACACACAAACTATTTGCTGTGAAGAAAACTAAAGAAAACTTCCCAAAGGAATGTCATGTTTCTTTGGGAACGACGTAGGTGTTCCTAGTTTTGGTATGACTGTCAGTTAAGGCATGGTCAATATCTATGAAATTTGATTCCCTCTACACATTCACAATAGACCATTTCGTTCTCCATCTGATCTGGTTTATATGCTTTATTATGACGTTTCTCAGGTCATTCTACTCAGCTGTAGATTTGGCTGTTTGAAGTCTCCATCCAGAGAAGAGCTATACCACAATGCGAAAAACGAGTGGAAACTCGCCCTATAGCCAAAACAAAAACGTTTGAAGATTTGAAATGCACAACGCTGAGTGGTGTAAAATTAAGGAAAGAACGCGAACTTAACGCCAACCTCGACTCTTCCTTACGGAGACAAATGGTACTCATGTTCGGACTTGTATCGGGCAAACGTTAAAAACAGAAAGTTTTAGTGCTTTGAGAAGGATGGTTTTATTTAGGATTGGGTTATCGCATGCCTCAGGTAGAGGACCATCTTGCTGGCTTTTGTAACAGACAGACCAGTGTCATAAGCTATATGAAAAGAAGATGGAGTTGTTCCACACACGTGTGACACGAATATTCTGAGGAACGGACCGGGTGTGTACTTCCTGCATTCATCTTGATTTCTAAACAGTCTACAGTCACTCGTTCTCAAGAACTTATATGATATACCTGGTCTAAATTTACTGACCCTCTTCCAGTTGCCGTTGGCATTTATTATCATCGACTTCTTTGTACTGTTTCGGTAATTTCACTAGGTCTCATTGTTTCAGTTTGCGTTTTCAGGATTGACCAAAAGTTGGGCTTTCACATAATACCCGGGGTTATATGAAGCACATGCGGTTTGGATTGTCTATCCTCAATATTCTTCAAAAGTTATGCTGGTAGTCACCTTGAACCCGTCTGTTATTTTTGAGGACTGTCGTTACACGGGAAGAAGATCTGATTATTGGCAGGCAGCTGAGCTAAGTGCTGCTTCAAAGAGGCGGACAGCAATAACTAGGCAGATCATTTGTACATATGGTCCTCTTATACTTTTTGAAAGAGAACTACCCAAGTGAGTGACAAATTCCTTGTTTAATCAGGTTCTACTGGTCATCCTTACTCCAAATTAGATGTTGCCACGGTTATTTCAGCAAAGAATGGAAACACTACTTCTGTTCATCGACTAAAAAGTTGATTCTGGTAGAGTCGACGGGAGCCAGTTTCTGTGGCTTCTTCATTCATGAAAGTGTTGAGAAACCTAGCTCAAGACTACTTCAAAAAACATTTCCGATTAGCACTGGTTTTTTAGTACTCCCGAAGAATAATGGAAAAGAAAAATGAAGACCGCTGGCTTACCAGTTTTTTGTGTCAACATTTCTCAAATGAAAATAAATTCTTAATATACGGAAGAAAGGAAATGTCTTCGAGTAATGATTTGTTCGATAACCTGCAAAACACATGAATTTACATGCTTGGCATACGCGGACCGTTTTGTGAACGCTGTCCAGGCAAACTACAGCGTCTGTTGATTACGGTGCGATGGCAGGAATTCGCTTTTCAAAAGAGACTACCTAGGGTTTTCGATCAAATGTGGTGCATAATAGGAATATCGTGACCACAAACACGGATTTAAGATTGACGGCTAGAAGTAGGTTGATGTACGAATGGTATCTCCTAATAGTGGCCTCTGAACGCAGCCAATTCGGGTTTGTTTTACCAAAAAGAAGCTGATTAGGTTCATTGAAAGCCATCACTGGGGTAACAGATAACACTGGGGTACCGAAATTTGGGAATACCAAGTGTACAGACTTTGGCTTTCGGGAGATTGTTGAGATGAAAGTTCGTTCCTCCAGTACACTTGGGATGATGGTTTTCGGGATTTGAGAATGGCTTTTCAGAAAGCATTGTTTCGAGTCTCACAAACTGTAGTCAAGTATCTTTTGTTCGGAAGTGGTCGCCTGGTTAAATCTTATTCGAAAGTAATATGCCTGTTAGCAGTCGGTTTGTTAGGGTGTTCTGGATTTTCAACTTCTAATGGATGGTTGCACGCAATAAAGAACTGCTTTGATATGTAAGGGACGGGACAATGCCTACGAGTACTACAGTCTCAAATGCCGCTGAATTTGGTGGACACTCTGGTGCCTACTAATACAAAAAGACCTACTATGCTGGATTCTTAGCACATCACAGAAGGTCAGTGAAAAACTATGGACAACAGATGCATCGATCGTTAGTGTTGTCAACACGATAGCCTCCCTTTGTTATACAGAGTTGATTGGCTTCCAAAGTTAGAAGTGCGATGATTATTCGTTATCTGCATCAGTGACACGACTATCAAACATTTAGAGGAGCCTAGATATGGGACAACAGGTTAGCACTGGTTGACACTGAGCGAGGTTAAATATTAGCACGCAATACTCCTGCAAGGCTACTAAGGAAGCAGAGATGAACAGACATTATTTATAGCGTTTCAACCTATTCAGCCATCTGCATGCATATATGTATGGGACGAAAAGTGCCAGAAAAAGAATCACGAAAATGCAAAAATAGGACTTCTACTTAAAATAACAGAAGCCTGTTGAGCGGGATTTTAGAGCGTAACACATACAGCACTCGCCACTGTAGGTGTTGCATCTAAAATAGGCAAGAGTGTGAAGTAGTTGTTGGACCATTTACAGTCATATTCAAGAAGAAGGAGTGAGGCCATAAACTACATCAGTTGAAACTTTGATTGAAGGGCTGTAAACTTTAACGATGGTTGGCTTTGGTAGTCTGATTAGGCCCTGGAACGATGCTTTGAAAAGAAAACGACACAAGTCGTTCCGTTTTTGCCAGTGACCTTGTGATAATTTGAGGCGAACTTTTCGCAGATAAATTTTTTTCATGATTCAAAGTGGAAGGCGGACAGCCAATTTATGAAGCAGAGCAATAAGTGACTCTGCACTGAACTCAATATGACTGTGATCCATGAACCCACACCATTCGAAAGTAACGACACACTATATGTAGTTCGCCAAAATGTGGAAATTTTGGTGTAATGTGAAGCTGACTGACTGGATTGCTTATGACCAGAATATGAGCCTGCTGCAGACTAAGGAGGTAATTTATGCACGAATTGCTTTAGGAGATTGACGAAATCCAAAGTTTAACAAAGTTTGCACAGAAAGCATGCTGCAATGGTGTCTCGGTCCAAACTAATAATTCATTTACTTTAGTGACCACATGGATAGTTTCGTCAACTGCCCACATCCATTGGGTGAATAGTAGAGATAGTTTGATTAAACTGACATGAAAAACAAATCCTATTAACAGAGGAAACTCCAACTTACATCATTCCTTCTAGCTTGAAACCGAAAGGGCTTGCATTGTAAGGAAACAAGCAGCAGTTTATTTATGGAAACCAAATTTTGCCAAAGCGTCTGGCAGATGTTTTATACCTGTATGTTCATCATTCTTACGTGCACTAGAAAGGTTTTAATTTGAGAGTTCACCGGCAATCTTGCTTCAACCCATTTTCTCCCCTTACTTAGAAGCCACCAATCAATGCCGAAGTCCTCCGACCTGCTTTAAGTCTTCCACGGGAGAGAGATCTCGGAGTATGCGTAATTTCGTTGACGAAACGGCCTTTAAAGTCCTCAGTGTATCGTAAACGAACGACCGGGGATTGCCACAGAAACAGATTTTCTGCAGGGTGAACGTGCAAGTGTCAGTTTCTCAGATATTTTTTTAAATATTATAGACTTATATTGCAGAGCCATAGTGCCTTAATAAAGAGCTCTCTGAGGACATTGCTAACAATAGGTTCACGTGAACAGACCGCACAGGCCAACGTCTAACGAGTAATCGCATGCCAGTAAAGAAATCTCCTTAAGCAAGAGTGACGTGCAATGTGGGAAATAGTAAAATCACTGTAGCGCTGTCGCTACAACAGAGTGAGCGATCGATTACGACATTGGAACTCATTGGCTGTTGAGTTGAGCTGACTGATCACTTGGCCTACGTTGGTATACTAAGGCTTGGTAGGATGTCCTGGAGCACAGTCTATGCGGGGGAATTAAGTGACTTGCTCTCTCATATGGCTATCGAGACGAAATAAATCAATAGTGCTGACGTCATGGAACATTTTTCTCATTGTTTTCTGACAAACGTTCTACGCTGGAAGTCAGCTACGAACGCTTTTATTAATTTTCAATAAACAAATACTTTGGTGAACCACCAGTCAGGTAAGTAGTCGGATGAGGTGACTGTTTCTTTACCATAGGTGTGTTTTATCCAGTGCTAGAATTAAGTTAACCAAACGCAAGTTTAACGATGAAAATGGTGCAGTTTCGTCTCTAAGAGTTACACCAGCCAAAAAGCTGATCCCAAAACAATCAAACTGCTTTCTTAGTTCTTTCAAGTCACATACTGATTAATCAACTGTGTAGTATTTTTTAGAAAAAACCAAGCAGCAACAACTCAAATGCGCACTAACAATTTTTCTTCGACTGACGACGAAAATTTCAAAAGATAATTGCCAAACTGGGTGAACAGATGAAAAACCACCTGGTCAACCGAAACCAGTTCGACCTGTTTTACTGACAATTACAACATAAATGCCTTTCAAAAGTAACGAATTTCCCGCGAAAAATCATCGAAAGGCATGTTATATTATCAAAAAGGATTGACTTTGGAGTTTGGTGTAAAATTGACACTGTTTGAAAAATCTTATATGACGTAATACCTACCGACAGTTTGTTCAATCCATGGGATGGAGGTGAAAAAAAGTAGATATATCCTCCAGTTTCATTCAAGTGGAACTCACTCAATCTTCGTGGCTCATTTCATAATCGTTAGAAATTCGTTTCTGGCCAGAGCTATTGCATTTTGTGTTACTACGACAGAAACTTGGGAGAACTACAAACGTTAGGCAGACTATTCCCAAAGGGATCCGCAATTGAGGATGCTTCAGCGCTGATTCGTTGAAGCCTAATATGAAAAAGACTCTCAACTCTTTTATCCAAAAATCACCAGAACACTAACAAAACAAGGTATACGTGGTGCATATTTAAAGAGCAAATGAATTAGGTAGGATGGACAGCCATAGGCTCAAAGCGCTGATAAATGTTTTTTACGGTGTAGAATTTGGTCTTAAGCAGCCCAGAGCGAACCGTCAGAAAATAGGCAAACAAGAGCGGATTATGTTCGAACGAAATTCTTTGATCCGTAACAACTATTTTAGGCTGTCTCTCAGTGTCTAACACCAAACATAATTCCTACAATTCGCCGTCATTACATTTGAATAGTATGGAAAACTTATATTTGTTTCAAATTTATCCGGTATAGAGGTTCGCATTATTTGGTGGATGTCAGCAGCACTCTGGAACTTTATTTGATTTGAGGCATCACATTCAATGTAGTGACATTTACTGCCGGACCAACATTGCTGAAGCTTAAAATACTTTGGTTATTACATCGCAATACAACACTACTGGGTTCACATTGCTCAAGTTTTTGTGAGAAGGATAGACTTTGAATCGCAACTGATAGTCAAAGTGAAACTAAGAGCTTCAGGTTGGCTTGTGCTGCTCAACAGATGGGCTGCTCTTTTGGACTCTGTGATCCTGTCAGAAAAGCTCGGAGTGGAACTTTGAAAGCGGAATCCGTACTGTTGTTTAACCCATCGAACTGGAAACAAACTTATTGCACTGCCGAGAAAAGCAGATGAAAAAACACCGTGAATGCATCGTGTTACCTGCTGACTTACTGTATTAAGTTAGTACATAAGGCATGTACCTCAAATAACCCCGAAAGTGCGCCTTATCGGTTTTCTGGTTCAAAATTTCCCCTCAAGTGTATTTAAGGATGAATATCTGCAGACTCCGTTTGATGAAGAGTCTAGTGATTATATGCCAATAAGTTCATTTTGTAATTTGCAAACAGGTGATGGACCTAGAATTGAGAGGTATCGCTGTAGTGGAAATTCATCAAAGTGGTGATAAACAGGCACAGTTTAGCCATTTATATAAGTAAGTAAGCAGATAACTGTGCATTCCAAGCACTTAAATTTCATTTCCCAGGTTGTATTAATGACGAGCTTGATTTGTAGTTAGATAAAAAGAGTCTGGCGTTACTACTTAAACATCGCTTTTGCACCAGCCCTGTTAATTGCTAGGCAACTACAGTATCATGGTTCTTTTCCCGAGATTTCAACAACAACACGTCACCTGTTTGGACTACATTTACAGAATTCTTTTCTTCAAACCAGACATAGCAACGAGATAGTGATGAGTTTAAGTGGTGCTCTTGCTTCAAGTGATATGTTACGACTTCTTCATATAAATTTACATAACAAATAGATCGAAAGTGCCTCTCCTAAGGTCTCAAAAGTATTCTTCAATAAGGTATGCCACTAAAGATTTATATTTCCAGACGACCGAGCACGACAAAACAAGGATAATCACGGACGCAGCACAACACCATCAGAGTTCATTGAGCCACAAGGTTTGCAGAGTTTGATTTGAAACCAAGTATACCATCTAAGTGACCATCAGGCACTGAAATTAGTCCGTTCTCCACCCCGCTTAATATGGACCTCTGCAAATTTATATGCTCCCTTGGTCTATTGTTGGAAAACTTTTCTTAGTGTAAACAAAGGCACTACTGTTCACCGAAGTGCTACACCAGTTTTTTACAAGATGTGTAATATACTAGTTCGTAGGACAAACTGTTGTGTGACCTCTTGTTCCACCATTACCAGTTGGCGCAAAAAGTTTCAAGGGAAACAGTGAATCTTTTCGTTCAATTTTTTCCACCCATAGGACAAGCCAAAAATAGAAGGCACTTCGCTTGATATGCTTCCCTCAAAGATTGGTATCTTGTTTCGGAAAGAGTGTTAAATTTTTAACATCGGGTTGTCGTTCCACCCACTACTTTCTAATGTCCTTTTTAAGAAGCATTCTTGAAAGAACGTTTTTTACAAAGCTGGTTCCCTTGGTTTACCCACACGTTGGCGGTCTCAATAGGATGCACATGTTTCGGCAACACCTAAAAGATGCGAACCGTGCAAGGACAAAATTTACTTACGTCTCTCCAAGTTGTTATCGGGTCGGTGAAGCTCGGTGACGTAGTTATGTCAATTGCTTGGTCTTTTTTCTTGACGAGCACTGTTACAGATACCAACAATTTTTAATTTCCGGTAGATCATAGTTGAAAGCCTTTCACCGCCACTGCCCCAACAATAAACTTTAATGAAAAAGCACTACGTAAGTGTTTATTCGAGAGGGCGTATCCTCTGAGCGCTGAAACTGACAACGGAACACATTTCGCCTTGAAGTTTTCCGTATTGTTGAAAAGAATCGGATGTCATCTTCTGGTCACTGCACTTAAACATCCCCAAACAAACGGCTTCACTGAAAAAGCTGTCCATACTTCGGAAAGTAAGCTTCGTTCCTTGGAACACATCCATGGAAATTGATCGTGGTGAAGATAACTTTTTAGCGTAATATCATGAAGCTATTCACTCTTCTTGGGGTTCGTTCCGGTGCAGCTATTCAACGATCAACATTTGTGTATAGATTTTATACATATTGATTTTGCCGAAGTTAACCACGTTTAAGGCAATCATTTGAAGTGTATAGTTATTCTTATTGCATAAGTGAGTACACACATACGAGACGTTAAGTCTAATCCGGTTCAGCGTCGATTGTTCTGCTTCAAAGTTTATCTACTGGTGAAGTGCCCCTTTCGAATTTACTCAGTCTCCCAAAATGAGGGAATATTCTTGTGCATGCGTAAAGCGGTATTGAACAGCTGGGTTACTAGTTCTGTCGCGACGAACAAATTATCCACATAGTTTTTCGGTTGTACTTAATGTCACTAAGGCATTTCGCTTCGTCTAACTCAACGTGAATACAACCGGAATCACTTTTGTTAGACCAATACGCTGGGTTGCAGCCATAGACCTGTGACATCCTGATGGCTACCCAGAACTCATAAAGGCTTTTGATAAGATCCCTCATCAAAGGCCAACAGCGGATGCCTCCTAAAGGCAACATTAATACGTCGAGAAGAACTGTGTGGCGCCCACTTGAATATACTTTCACCGTGCGAGATGGTGAACTTCTTGATATTTTCCTATCATGGTGTTCAACTAAACAACTTTGTATGTGAGCACCGTAATAATAGTGGCGCCTTTTGCCTTTATAGGACGTGAGGAAACCCTCCATACCAAGCACCTTATAATAACAACCAAATGAAGCTGAGATTGTTCATTGACCGGGGCATAAGCTACCTTCCATAGTGGACCAGTCAGCATGTTGACTAGGTTGTTGTTGTTGTTCATGGTTTCCACAAAAGTTTGCCAATGTCTGGTGTGTAGTCGGTACACTGTCTCCTGTCTTGTAAAACGAGGAGGAATGGGACCGAAAGTTGACAACTACACGTCTGGTAGATGATATCAAGAACCTTAAGGAAAGTACAGATTTTTACTGCTAAATTTATTCCATAAATGCTATTCACAAACGATCGTTCACATTATGAGGCATAGTGAATTAAAACATTAGAATTACGCTTCCCGCTGACCTGCTTCTGGACAGTGATGGCCTGCAAAACAAATCCAGCTTCATTTTCCGTGATCAGAACACTTAAAACATATCCCATACTCACATTCTACGTCAAGTGAGAGGGGAAAATATTTACTAAAAAAACTCAAGCGTGCCTAAATACGTAGAACGAGATGACGAGAAGTGAAAATTGTGCAGTTTCACCTAGAATTTATGGCAATGATGCTGATGAGATGGAACGCTCGACTTTCCCGAAAACCCAAATACATTTATCGGAAAGGTATTTTTCCTGGCGGATAACATACCAAAGACTAGCAGAAAAACTGGGTTACAGCGTACAGCTCCCAGGCAGCAGGGGCCTCATATTCAAAAGAACCATACACAGTGGTAAACAATTGGAGGAGAAAAGTTGTGACAGAAGCCCGGCCTAACGTTATCTAATATCTATCGGGTTCACTGAGATAACTATTCAACAATGCTCATTGTTTTCTTGTGAGTTCATTACTGCACGGACTTTCGGTAAAGCTTCCATCCACGTTGTGCATGGGTTCGGCTTTGAGGATTGAAGTGGATGCAGTCATCCATTGCGGACTGGCAAATATAGAGCTGGATTCCTACACTGAAACGATATTCATATTCACAAATGTTCAATAAGCCCTCAAAAATGCACAATCTAGATATGAAAAAAATTTGCTTCAGATTTCTCCAAAATAATTTACTTCTATTCGTTCATCTGCTGCTCAATTCCAAATCTTTATTTGTGACGGGTTGTCGTTACTAGTAGTGTTAAACGAAGTTGATTGGTTTTTTCAATTTCTATGCGTTAAATTTGTTCACTTTACTCCAGTTTGTCGCATTTCAAAAACTGTACAATTGTAAATCAGAACCTATGAATAATGACTTGTTTTCCAGGACACACCTGTCTCATAAAAGGGCACTCCGACTGCGTTGAGTTACCCAAAATATGCGTGGTATGAGGCTGAAAAACGAGACAAACAAAATAAGCACTGACTACATGAAAGGGAGGTATACTGGTAAACTTGCGTGCGTTTCACCAGTTGACATAAAATTTACGATAAATCACCACCTCTCAACATAGGGAAGGTCTCTGTTGTGAGCCTTTTGATCACTGGACGTGTGGTCTCCCAAATTTCGTTAATCTATGAAATATACTGTATGAAATTTATTGTTCAACGCATGTTATGGTTCAATGAATGCTACACGTGTGGAGCTCGTTCTCCTGAATGCATAGAGCCCACCAGCGGAAGGATGCGGTATGGCTTACTTTGCACGCCTTCTTTGAGTCATCTCTATCCAAAAAACTAAATTTATCAAGTACTTGCCTATGATAGACGTACAGGGTGTGCACCCAAATGGTTTGGTAGCCAAAATCGACACACATGTCCACAGCCTATGTTCAAAAACTGAAATGAAGTGAAACCAAGTCTAAAGGGGCTCATTCCACAATTGTGTTGATCTTCCGAATTTTGTATCGCAGGCTTTATTCAGGTTGGTCTAGTCTGTGTTGAACCATAAGTAAAGGCTAGTCAGTGAAGACTCAACTGCCTCAAAATAAGGTCAGATTTTATCCAATGACACACAACTCCTTCAGTCTACGACAAGCACTTTTAACACCCACGCATACCCATCCTCCGCAGCTTTCTACTGCTCACGCCCTACCTGATAACATCTCCAGCGACCCTTTCTAGCTTTTGGATGTGAAAGATTTCAATTTCGCAACAAACTGAATCCCCTTGTCAACCCTACGCTGCCTACTTAGGTTTCCACTGCTTTCGTCCATGTGCACTTCATCGATGGCTCACTTGTTTCGAACAACTGAGGTGTGATTACCAGACCAGTCCTACCGGTGCATTTCCGAGACCACAGTGAAATCAGCTGACATATTACGCAGTGTAATAGTGCTGAATAACATGGGTAAATTGTATGGTGCATTGATTTGTAACCCATTCTTTCTGAGGTTCAATTGATGTCTGCTGATTTTAATCATACGGGTGTTGTTGATTTCAGTAGCTGAGGAGATTCATTAGGGATATCTTAATTTCGATGGTCTTTCCATACTTATTTGTACCATTATTTCGAAGGACGACTTTTTTGGTGGACGACGCTCATCCTTTTGGAGTCTACCATTGATCCTAAAATTATTTTCGTTTAATTTAGAACGGCCATTCCGTTTGAAAAGATGGGATGATTTTGACGTCTTTGATTCCGTCATGTAAACACTGAACTCCATTTACGGTTCCGTATCTCAAGCGTCTCACAAATAGAGTGAAACAACGAAACGAGAGGTTATTTGTCCCATCTTATCAGCAGCTTTTTCAGAGTTTTAATGAACAACTCCACAGAATACAGGAAGAGACAGCTCAGCTGTCTGTTACCACGCATGTCTGCCTCACCAGAGACATTCAGTGTGTTAACTGATAACTCACCGACGCAGTATCCCAGTAAGTTTAACAGTATGAATAAGACTATGAGATGCAACCCGTAACACTACTCATGCTACGGTGAGTTCATGTACAGTAACTGTATTTCCGAATGATTGATGAACGATTTATTTCACTGTGTGAAATTGATAGCGGGGATAATGCTAACAATGGAAAAAGCTCGTGATTGCGACTACAGCAAGGTACGCTTACGAATGTTTGATCAAAACCTGCAAGATAGAGCATTTGTCTCTGATTGCAGTTTGCGGTCTGACAAGTAGAATTTTAAGTTTGGTGCAATCTGTTGAAAGTGAGAATTTAAATCACAGCAAACCAAACATGCAGTGCCTTTTCGAAACCTCTCATGCTAGCATGATTAGCCGTTCTTCAGGTCTCTGTCGATTTTCAGGATTTTCCGATGTAAGAAGATAATTGCAGCTCTACGAACGTACGCTTAATTTATCCTACTGGTGAAATTACTGGTGCCAAGATTGCAAAGCCCTTTTCTCAGCTTACCGTAGAATTTGTTGCAGTCCGAGAAAGCGGACATATCAGATGTATAGCGTTCAGGTTTCATTGAGGTGCACTGGTGAAGACGACACTGTGCAAGTGTGTACAGGTGCACCTGAAGCGCTTCTCAAGGCAACTAACTACCCTTCTGACTGTTCCATTGAAGTATCAAACGCAAGGTCCATGAATTGTACCCAACCAGTTTTTAAAATGCTGGTTGCCCTATTTTGAGCTCCCGGTACCGGAGATAGATCACTGCTTTGAACATACTTACACATGAGACGAAGCGAAATACCAATAAACGAAAGGTTAGCTGCCAAAAGTGGCCCTTAGAATTTAAAAAGAAACCACTTACAAAGAGCAGCATGTACAAATGAGACTCATGAAGCACTTTTGACCAGTTGTACACTTCAAACGGTGTGGAATTAGCTTACTGGCTTCGCGGTGGCCGATAGCTTCTGCGTAAATAGCTGTTAAATGCAGGCTGAACAGGAACATGGCAAGGTCATAATCCTTTCTAATTCCTTCATCGGAGTCCAGTTGCTTACGCAGGCTTGCATGTGGACATTTATCCTAGCGTTAGCAACTGTGTTGAGCTTGAAGAATTTGCCCGGGCAACCGAGCTTTTTTAGGACGATACGTTATGCTTCTCTGTTGATTAAGTCTAGGGCTTTGCTACACAAGATAAGCTGATCGCACAGTTCATCCGATATAGATGTGTACGGAATTCACAAAAATAACGGACTCACTATTTTGATGAAATTTCCATAAATGCAGAATTAGTAAACACCTTAAAACGAACTCATTTGTTACTTGGAGCACTCATGAAGCTCGAGGCAATATGTTTTACAAGTGATGACAATATCAATGTCCGGCAGTTGGGCGTTTACTTTGTTAGACGTAGCAGAACTCGCAGTTTCAAAACTTTTAAAGCTATTGTTAGCAAGTTTTAAGGAGATTTACAGCGTCTGTGTGGGTCACTGTTCTCACAAACCAGAGGCACTGCCCAGAGCTTAACAGAATTGATTACCTAGAAAGCCTATGCAATTACCCATCATTAATTAGGATTATTCATCTACTGCTACAGAAGACTGTGATCTTGCGACTTGCGGAAATCTGTGTCTTAAAATTTTTCTCTGCAGGATTCTATATTTTACTCGTTAGGCCCTATCTTTATGTGACCCTAATTTGTCAGATCAATTCTTATTCCATCGCATATATCTGTCATTTTCAGTGTCACGTCCATCAGCGGCCGTTATTTTTCCCAAACTTTATCAGATCATTTTTTTCGGAAAGCGTCCGACGTAGTACATTTTTATATATTTGCACTCGGAGACGCAAATACATCTGGGATTCAAACCGCTTTGATTAAATTTGCCGATAGTTGCAGTTAAAACTGCATAAGATTTTCTTCTATTGGACAACTCAAGTTTTTTGATCGGATTTACAGATCCAGAATATTCCACCTTGCCCAACCCGGTCTGCTGCATGCCCGACATTTTTCTTGATAGGAATATTAAAGTACAATCAGTAATCAAAAATGTAACGGACCATTGACGTCACTACCACTAAGTTGTGAGGTTGGTCCTATTTCTTACTTTTCACCGGTCAAGTAAAACATTTTCGTACCATAATAGTAATCGAAAGAAAAATCTAGCGATTTGCCACTCGATACGAGCATAAGGGCATGTCAGTCTAAGGATTAAAAATCTCCACTCAAGTCTAGTAGACTTCAGAACAACAAAATGCCAAGTTTGGACCGACTGATTGTGACCTGAAATTATATACATATCAAAGTCATACTTCATTAGGTTTATTCTGGGTATATTTGCTTATAGTTATTATCGTAGTGATAAAGGGCATGTCTGGTTTTACTTATTACCACGCAGTTTACCAGTTCTCCGAAACGGTTGAATTAAATGGACGAGAAACTGACAGCTTGGCATATGTCAAGTTAGCACGCCCACCGACAATTACTAACACAGTCTAATTAAAACAGTTCCATGAAAAATGCCAAATTTAAGTATCTGTAATATGGGCAAAACGGCATACCTATCGGTGAACTGTAATCTTTATCCGCTTGTTGGGTGGGTAGTTTGCAAGAGGAACTGCTTTTTGTTTCACACTCGATGTGGAACCTCCTAATCCAATGATGTTTTTACGCTGCTACTATTTACACCTGGATGAGACTCACACAGTTGGTTGAACGTTAATAAAGTTCAGATATTAAAAGTGGTTCAGTATATACATCTAAGATGTGCAGTGAAATTCACATGACTTTAAAAACCCAGTTTAGCATGTCTTAGGCTCTTCTGTAAAGTGTGAGTACCTGTAGTTCTTATTTCATGATTTCAAGCAAAATATTTTGCAAAAATTGCATTTCATGGTTGACAGTCGACAACATTTTTTATCCTCTTGAGTGAATTTTGATGCATTAACGAAAATTACAACATACATAGTTGGCTTAGGAACACAGCAGACTTGGAATCAAAGCGAAAATGTGAATTGTATTGTTGATTTTGGTTAGTGTGGCCATGTTTGAAAATAGGGACCAATAATTCAAGTCCCTCTTGCACTTCTGGGGGCAGTATGTGAAAACGGTCTGTTAAACAATTCACCCACATATGGAAACCTGAATCACTTGAGTAAATTAAAAACAACAACTGAAGGAGAGGCTATTGATTGCATTTGCATGCATTTGGACATGCGTTTCATTCATTATCACCAACCTGAAACTGGACTGAGTTTAATCGGACTGCTTTAACCACAAAAATAAAACAAATGCATATTAAATTGATCAGGACGTGAAACAGTGGTCACGCGCAGAACAAAATCTGCATATAGCAAATAGCTAGTACTTTGATTTACATGTGTCCTGCTGAAAGACCAATAGCTAACGTAGGTCAAAACGCGTTTGTGTTCTGTAATAAGCAATCCAGCTAGAGTTGTCCTTATTGTGGAAAGCTTTCCATTTGCAGGAATTAATTGGATGGGCATTTTTATTCAACAGTTGGAGAATTAGTAATTGGCAGACTAGTATGTGTTTCTCATGTGTATGAGCCCATTTTAAATAGTGATTTTCTGTAGTGTACAAATAACATAATACGTAGGTCAACATGTTCTATTTTTTCGCGGAAGTTTGTCGGTCCAAACTGGCTTGGGGTACGGCGCTTTCCGTTTGTTCGTTCGTTTGTTTGTTTCGGTACTTAATCCCTTTTGCGTCACCTAATCTTTCAGTCATTCATCGCAAGATGTCGGAAACGAAAACTGTGGTATATTTTAGCTGGACGGTTATGATGCTCCTTGTAAGACTTTGATTCCACGCCTGAGGATCACGATTCATACCTGGGTAAGGAGAGATTGAAGGTGGTGCGACGTGCCGGAGCTCTTTTGTTGGATAACATTTTTAGGTTCATAAACCCTTTTTATCGGTTTCATTAGTTGATTCCCCCAGTAAGATCGACTGCACGGCGGTGTTTCAACTAAAGCAAACCTTTTTTTATCTAGCTGCTTCTTGAGTGTTCGGTTATACGTTAGCTCTGTGCGTAATTTTATTCTCGACCACTTGTTCTGAAACGTATTGCCGACACTGATGACCATATATATGGGTACTCGCATATTACTGAGTGGAAACCAATAGACCTAAGGTGGAAGGTCTGAAGGTTTAAGTTGCTGAGCTCCATTTCGTTCACCTTTGCCCAATTTTGGACTTGTTTATAATTCTCTTGACCTAAAGAGTGCGGTCAGGTATCGTGGATCGCATAGCTCGCTGTCGATCAGATATAGAAGAATCACAAGTGTTTGTCCCAGACCATGTTGTCATTTTTTCTCTACTGGAGTGGAATTCAGGCCAATTTTACAATCTGGGTTCCCCCAGACAACGTTTTCTTGTTGGGTCTATGGATAGTAGAAAAACATCACCTATTTTCCATCGAATATCCTTTGCACTCCAAAACAAAACGAGAGATTTGTGCAAAAAATATGCAATTCCAAATAGAATTAGTGCAGATAGGACAAAAAATGTAATCGCAGTCAGATACGTTGTTTAAACTATTTTCCGGTAGCAAGACAATATTTCGATGTAAACAACGTTGTGTTGATGGGAACGTGAGGTGTTTTTTGTGCGGCGCATTCAGTTAAAAATTTAGTAAACGAGAAATTCAGTGGAGATTCAGTTAATTATTCGGTTAACTCTTCAGGTGAGTGCTCATCTGCACATAAATTCAGTTTGGTGTTCCTGTGCGAGGTGAGGCTAATAGTAATTTCAGGGTTAGGTCCACTTGCTAGGCCTCAGGAGTTTTCATCAACTTTGCAGATAGTGCCATATCAAGGACATCGGTTGTTATTTTCCACAGTCAATCTATTCAAGTGCAAATGTATATAGAATGCTTTTCTCTGTTTCTGGCTAATAAAAATCGACAACAATTTAGTTAGCCCTTCATGTGAAGTTAGAGTTACTGTCCTTATAATTCATTTCTTAACAAATGGCTGTAACAGTATAGCAGTAGACAAAGGCGGTATGTTGATCTCTCGTAGTTTGAGTTTGGTTTGTACAAATTCCAAAATTTTCAAAAAGAAATGAACATGCTTATGCAAGCAAAAACGTGATGTCTTTTTTTACGTGGAACAGTGCTTCAAAGATAAGTTTATAATTGCTTCTGTGGCATAGACGTAGGAAAACGTAAATATTTAGGGTAACTATCCCTTCACTTCATAAAACTGGCCAACAGTCGGATTGAAATGTCGGCATGATTTTTGTGTATTTTTGTCCTTTGTGCTGAGTCCACTACAGTAACGTTCAGATAAAGATGCGCAACATGATGAAAATATTACAACAGATCCAGAGTCACGACAAAGCTGGCGTTTAATGTTAGATACTTGAGTCCACCGAGAACATTCAGCATTTACCAGAAATAAATTCTTGTACCATTGCCAAAAACCTCAATAAAATTCCATGTGTTGAAGACGGTGAAACTTGAGAAATCCACTGAAGTAAAATTGCGGTAATATTTCAATGACATAATCCCATACACAGTATAGTATGGGCAGGCGTGGAAGATAAAATTCTGCATCAGATAAAAAACTATTTGTCATTGATTTCGCAAGTTGACCAGCTAGTTAACAGAAGTTTTTGTTTGATTATTTGTCAATATGACGGTGGATGCTGTAAGACCAATAAATGTTTTGCTGCCATCCGCAGTGCTGAAGGTCCTCCTTTCGACTGAAAGTATGATGTTACCAGTAGGATTGTCCCTACTCGTCTACAAATAACATCTGACTCCTCGATCGGTGTCTTTGATTACATCAAAACAGAGGTCGGTCTGGAAAATCCGCAACCAGCTAAATACAACCGGAAATTACAATATCGCCTGTTCAAATTCTCCACTAACCCATAACATCATGCTGACAAACACACGTCTAAATTACTGAGGACGATCTGCACTAAGTCACTAATTACTGAGCATGCTTGGAACTGTGTGGTAAATATGGCTCATGTACTTGCTGATGGCTTAAAAATCAGCGGAATAAAAGATCAAGAAAGCCTCCAGTGTGAGTTAACCATACGGAACAGATGAATTCCACCGATTGGCCAGTTCAGTTGATGAAGAATGAACTGCGTGATGTTTAAGCAGGGAAGCAAACTAACCGTTGTCTTGGCGACTGAACCATCATCTTGTAATGGTGTAATAATGATTAGCTGCACCGTCGGTATTCTAACCTGAGTAACGGAACTGACATTTTCGTACGTTTGGTTCGTCAGAATAAGCGCGTTTTTAATCATACAAATAAAGATAGCATGATATACAGTGACGAAGTTTCAGAAAATAGATCAGTGAGTCACAGCAGTTCTAGCGTGAACTAGTGACTTGATAATTTCACTCCAACTTTCACAGTGAGACCCGATAATATACCCAATAAAATATCTGTGCCTTTGACCTAAAAGTGCGCACCATCATCCGACTGCTGGAGTCATCGCATTAGTGGCTTCCGGTTGTCCAAGACTTAGTTGATGGAAGATTGGGGCTTAGAAAGTATTAAGGTGTTAGTTTTCCCCGAGATTTACGCCAAAATTACCCTTTCTCAAAGAGGTAGCATAGACGCTACTCATTAAAATCCTTCAGTTCCAACTTGTTGCTGCACATATCCTGAACACACGAGAATACAGTAGAGGGACATCAAAAAGTGTATAGTGAGAGGAATTTTATATGGGGTATGCAGAAGCATTACGTATATATTTGTACTCAGTTTCGCACATAAAGCAGTACTTTCTTGTGAAGGCGCGTGAAGATAAGCCTTGATCGGCTGTTCAGCACTGCACGGCGGAAATGATACCGGTTTATCTGACTTAAACTATACAGCAGGAATCTTTTAAATGTCTAAAGGATAGCTAGGTAACAGGCAACTTAGTTTTCCTTGGTAGGCTATTCGACGTATTCGATAAAGACCGGCTGAGTGACGTGCGATATCACAAACCAAGAATTGCGAATTCTTGAGATTTATCAGTAAAATGCAGTACTACCTGTACAGAAAAGCTTACATGAAACGGATAGGAAACTAGAATTATGGCGATTTACATTTCAATTGTTGCACAAATTGTTGCAAGTCCAAATAAGACCCAGAAATAACTGCAAATCTATTTGAATTAGTGACTAACGTGTGCGCACAACACGAAGTAACGCAGATGGTCAAACCTCGCGTCCACCAAAATCGGTTGGATATCTCAAGGATCAAAAATTCGTGAGGGACTTTAGGGGAGTATCGAACCTATAAGATAAGCGCAGAAAACAGCAAGTTCAAGCAAGGGGAGAGTTGATCGAGGGAAAGGAGTTATACGCTGCAACGCTGGGTGTTTTTTGTCTAATGCACCAGTAGGAACAAGTCAAAGTTTAATCAGCTGATTACCATTCTTCAATCCAGACGTCCACAAAAACATGAACTTTGCGTACGCTGCAATAAAGTACGGAAATTCCAAAACAATTGGGTATGTTACAAATAAAAATTTATAAATAGCGCCCACTTAGTTTGCAGAATGTGAAGTGCGATGTGGCAGCTGATTAGTGCACCAGGACTATGGCGCACAGAGCTGGTAAGGCCAAACGTTGTCACAGATGGTGATTCTTAAATGTTGCTTAAGCGGCTATGGCAATATTCCCCCTGAAAGCAACGAAAAATACCCTGTCAAACTTTGCTGGAAGTTCAAACGCCAAAGAGTGATGTTCAAAAAGTTGATTGCACAACATCTCGACAGTCTATAAAAAAAATTTTCTGTCTGAAATGTGAAACTGATAGACCAAGAAATTGATGCAAAAATTGATAACAAAATTGAGAAGAGCAGAGTAAATGTCAGTTAATTGTAGAATCTTTGTTTAACACGGCATTGTGTGGCAGTGCGTGCCGATTCTGAGACAACGTGTTTCATTGGACCGCGTGGACCGGATAGGAGAAATTAAAGTTGGGAAGGTCTGCAGGTGGGATAATAACTTCCTTTTTTTAACCAGCCCTGCTGAAGTTTAAAGCGGGAGCTATTTACTAGGACAAGAGACGGAGATCGTATGAAAGCGATAAATCAAGTACAGAAAAGCTATGTGCACATTTTGACGGTCGGGTCAAACACCAACCGCAGGTTTACCTTAGACACTCAACATGGCGTTCGT
Source organism: Opisthorchis felineus (assembly GCA_004794785.1). Lineage (NCBI taxonomy): Eukaryota > Metazoa > Platyhelminthes > Trematoda > Opisthorchiida > Opisthorchiidae > Opisthorchis > Opisthorchis felineus. The sequence continues at coordinate 106,984 of SJOL01010174.1, forward strand.
GAATGAGTTGTTTTGGACCCACGTTGTGTAATATTTCATCCTAACCGGATTGATGGCTAGTAATGTATAAGTCCAATCGTTTTTCTCTAAGCATTTTAAATCATTAAAGAACTACCAACTTATTTTCTCATCTACCTCATTCTTACGTCCGAGATGTCTGTATGAAATTGATGTATACTTTTGAATCGACGTTCCAGGATGGTTTGGTCAGCCAAAGCACAGTTTAGTGTAATTGAACTACAATTGACTAACTTCATTTTACATATTTCTGGCCTCTGTTGCTCTCCGTTACGCTAATGGCATATTTTATTACCATCTCCACAATATACTTTACCGAGTAGTATTTGATTCGCTTGTACTCCCCTCCGCTGTCACACGCTGATTGGGCCTCTAAAAATAATGTAGTTGATTGCAACTGTTGGAATAAATCGCTTAATGACGTTTGCACTTGCATTGTCCAAGGAGATTTCTGTTATTTGTGAACTTGAACACATGAAAGCATAACGGTGATTCATTTATTCGTAGTACTTTGACAAGCAAACCTCCTTCCGAGATTTGGACAAATGGCTCGAATGCGTTGAATAAGTATGTGGTGGACATCTAGTTCACACTGCTCGCTAACACATATCAGTATGACGAGCAACATGAGTAACATTTTGCTTATTCTCTCAAAATGATAAAAATTCAGCTAAAAGCGAGATTAAGAAGAAGTTTAACAAATCGGATTGGCCGGCTTGAAAAATAAACGCAGTTTTGACTGACGCGTCACAAACTTCAGAAATGAAAGCAAAGCTTTTGCTGGCTTACCTGGCGTAAAGTAGCTGATATTGAGACATATGTCAACGTCAATACAATAAAGTAGTTCATATATATTTCTACGAAGAATCTGTTTGCGTTCTGTTAGGAACACTCCACTGAAATGCTCCGCATGCGGTTAACCGCTCCGGATTTGGTTGAAAAATGTTTAAAGGTGCAAGGATTTATACATTGTTCATGGTAGGAATGGGATTAGTATGTATCATTGGTATCAAGTATTCTGACTGCAAATACTGTAAGCGCCGAAAAAAGCCACGCATCAGCCAACTTGAAATTGGTTTAGAAAATAGAGGTCGGTGTAGTATGACTTGGTGCCAGTAGACTGACAGGCGAAGTATATCAGCTGGTATAACTCCAGTTTGGGTTGTTGATAATGAGGACTTTCGGTTACACACACACACACGTCAACCGGGCTGGGTTAGCAAGATAGTTTCACAAAGCACTGATGTAAACTAAGAGTAATAAATGTACAGTTTTAGTTCTTCTGTTAGATGCTAAAGAAGCCGGATGTAAAAGTAATTTGACAACGCCAAGTGTACGCAAACTAGTGTGCAACTTAAACTATCTGGCTTTATTTAATCTAGACATAATTACACGCCCAAGGAATTTCAAAATTGCAGGTGCGCAGACGATTGACCATTGCCTAAACAGAGGAAATAAATCAGCTCTGTTTTAGAGCTCATTTATTTTTCCGCTGATAAAATACTGGTTAACAGAACTGTGACTGTCTCACTGAGGATGTCTGAACATATATTTAAGCAAAAGGGGTGACATAATCAAGACTATAAGCTCAGTTGGATTTCTGTTGGAGCGTCAGACTCGATATCTTGTCTGTTGTTGAACTACCAATTGAACGACTCAGGTTTATGTGTTGACGAGTCTACCCAGTTAGGGAATTCATTTTTGACCATGTCTAGATCAATGATGTTTATACAAGGCTTGAAACACACAAAATTGTTTGGGAACATTTCACGGAAAATTTTCGCTGTACAAGGTGGTGGTGTAAATCCCTTCCAACCGATAGATTTAGGTTATTATTTCACCCATTTGCCGCTTAAAATGACCCGGAGCTGGCCCGAGAAAAGAGGAAAAAGCTTATCAATTGTGATACCGACGGATAAGACAGGACATGAAGAGCAGAAACAGAATTTAACATACTTAGTTAAATGCTCATGATGTACTGAAGGATCAGGATTAACAGAAACTGAGAAAACCGTGGAACAAACTTTATTGAATCAATTTTATCGAATGACTGGTATCATGCTGGTTCGGTTTTGAACAGGTCCCTGAGAAAGCGCTTCAGTTCAGCTACCGGAAGATCTAACTGAGGCCCATTTATGTGTAGCAGAAGCGGCAACGAACACAGTATCAGGTTGGGCGTCGAACCATGCTTGGAGATTTAAAATATCCCTCCATCCAAAATAAGTAAAAAAAAGAAACATAGACTATCCAGGTGACCTGCTTTGATACGTAGATTACCGTCCGAATATGTACTCAGTTCGAGGGAAAAAGGAACCAGCAGGTTAGCAGTGAGTACGGATACTGCAGCACTAGGGCCGTTGTATGCGTTCGCAATTAAGATCGAATCATTGTTTCTTGGAAGGTGAGGCTCACAGTGTTCGACTAGACCGCTGACACTACCTGAAGATAATTCAAAACGAAAGTATGTACTAAAGTTTACATGACAATGCTGTTACGTTTGCTGCGAAATTAATCAGACTGTCACCATAAAACCAATGGCATACATTAAGAGTGACAACACCAATCTTAAGGGGAAACGAACCCTGCCCTTGTTGAGGTACAATAATTCCATTATTACGGACCTGTCTGCTATTCAGGAATCCGGATACATGTGAACTTCCATAACAGCGAGCGGTATTACTAGATACAGCGGGTGAAACCTGCATACTTGAAGCTATTTTGTGTTAGAGAACTACCGTGCAGTCGGCTCAGTGTTCATCATCGAATCGGTCTTTTGCGGTGACAGTCCTCCTATTTAATGCAGTGAATTGTGTTTTCATGCACTTATTACCTGTCGGAGGTAGCAATTCATCAGGATACGGCTTGGATGCATCGGTCAGCAGAACGTAACTTCCCCGGCAGGCACGTTAACATATGTGTTCGGAGCCCGATGTTTGAATCTCGAACCAGCGGTCACGTTCTTTTGAACTGTGTGTGACCTTGTGATAACACTACAGTTGTGCAAGGACATTACTCATCCGGCACTGATAATGTGTTTTTTCTTAAAGTACGGCGTTATCGGGAAGTGGAACCCGTCAGCTGGATACGTGCACCATATATACACCTTGAACGTTGCTTTAATTGGTGAAAACTGTTTTCGTTGCCCTACCCCTGTAACGTACTCATGGGTTGTTCATGTAGACGTTGACGTTCAAAGGAAATCACTAATTTGCAAAGTAAATGAGGCGAATTGTATATATAATTGAATAACCACGTAGTTCATGCTTGTAATTTTCTCCAAAGGCACAGCGCAAACAATGACAGGGAATTAAGTTGGGCTAATGTGATACCGACGAATGTTTTCCTCCGTGAATAACACTGCACATAACATCCATAGATTGTACTCTGCACGGGAAAGACAAGTCATTACAGAGGCGATCCCAGGTTGCATTGAGTGTTGGGATACCAATGAGCCGCAAACCGCCACGTGTCAACAGAAGGCCAATTGATGACCAGTCTAAACTTGTTTTGCAGCATTTAAAGTGGGAAGAATAGTTTGCACAACAGCACCGATTAGCGCACTGAAACAGCCAAACAGCTTAATTCTCATCATGCTCCTCACTGACAACAATACACCGTGATAGAACTTGGTACTTACTTGCCATAGAAACACGAGAGGAGAGACAAGGTGAGACAGCGCAAAACGCAACCGGTATCCTTTAAGCTTGACTGAAACCCTTTAAACAACAGCGTAACAAGTATACCCGAGCATCGAGTCGAAGCAAGGCGCCAAAAGCAGTACTGACCCAACGCAGGTACAGCGCACGATTAAATTTTCGACGAGCTACTTCGGTCAAAAGTTGATGGCATGCTAGAAACCAGGATTACGTATTTACCCTATAATGTAGGGTTTCCAAACATATGCACAGCAAGGGACCCTCAGCAAGAGGACCTTGAAACACTGCCGCCTTATTTTCGGCCGCTAGTTGTTTACCATCATTTGTTCTGAATGAAAGACAGTGCTCCGTTTGGCGAAAACGGTGAGACATATCAAGTAGTTTAGCCTGGTATTTTGCTTGGCTGTTTTGTTTCGTTGACCAATAATTACTCATTACTTCGTTGCCTACACGCCGTAGCCGATTACTTCCTGTTATGCTGGCAAGAATAGAGGCTACAGGAGTGTTTGTTTATACACCCTGATACTTGCAGCTAATGAGGTGAACTGGCTTATATCACCGTGCAGTGACCGATGTGGCATGCAGTTAGAATTGTTCGTATATTCAATGGTTGATTGCAGAGGGGTTAAATAATTTAAGAGCGACCTAGCCTTGAGAAAGTTTATGATCCTCAAACAAGGCTTATAGCTGAAGTCCCTAACCATAAGGCAGCAATTAGACTACTGAATTGGTCTAAACTTTGGGGAACAAGTTGATATGCACCTTCCACTCTCAAACTGAAGGATCAGGGCACGATTTGTCAGGCCTTTACAAGTCGTAATACATGACAATGAAATTTTTAAATGTGTAAAATTTTCATTCATATCACTCTCGTTTGAACCATCCTTTTTCTTTTTCGGCACAAGATTCTGTTTAATTTACTTCAGTGATGGAGAGGGAAGGACGCTAACTTTATTCTCGAAGCAACATCATTCATGGAGCTTCTGCATATTGTTTGATAGCCCACGCTCGCTTTCGCCCTTCGTTCGGCACACTAGATAGTTCCTTGAAGAAAACATACTGCAATATCTCGAATGTTGTACCAAATGAAACATGAGGCGGTCTTTGTGCAGCACATTCATCTGAGAAATATGATAAAAGATAGTTTCACTTCATTCGGGCCTCCCGTTACTGAAAAATTGGTGTGCAAATGAGTGTATTTCGCGACATCAGTCAGAATCTTTGCGGCAGGACAACAGGAAGGCTATTCTGACGGAAATAGTGCAGATACAATCTCCACAAATCGCACAGGTACCTTAGATTGGGACAATTTTTAAGGCAGCTTTATGTGTGCATAACGCTGTATAACTGGGGAGTAAGTCGATCGAAACCATAAAAAAGTCAATGGGTCATCGTTGGAGGCATCAGGCGAACCAAGCACATCGCTCAAGCGTCAGCACTTTCATTTATTCAGAGGTGGCAATTCAAGTTCTCAGAGTCCGCTGGTGGAAGAGTAGTAACAAGCTTGCCTCACATGCCAGATTTCTCGGGCTTAGGCCGTGACACGACCAAATACACTGCTGACGAGCTCTATGGGAGCGATACTCGAGTACATCGCTTACCCTATTTGGTGTGGATCAACCAGAATGCTTGCGCAAAGACAGCAAGGAGGTTGAATAGGGGATATTATTGTGAACACAAGTTCAATCTGTTGATTACCATGGTGGGATGTCGAAGTGGCATCCTCTAGTGTGGTTCCATAGGTCGCTGAATTTCGTAAACCGCTGCAGCTTGACGCATTCTTAGACATGACGAGTGGATTAGTAAAATATTATACGATAATTCAGATGGGTGAGCCCAAGTTACTAAAAATATGAGTAAACAAATCAGCAACATACAGCTTTTTGTCAATGGATAATTTAACCAAGGGACAAGTCGGCCCTGAAAACGGGACTTCCTTTACTGGATACATGAAAGTTCAACTAGCGTCTCTGTTGTGGCCCACTGATGGATATCTGAATAATTGAACTGCGCGAACTAGATTAAATGGAAAAAACAGCATGCGTCAGTTGACTCAGAACAAATGTGTTGTGACGATGCTTGCACCATCTTTTATGACAGGCTTCTCCTGACAAAAGAAATTTCACCTTCTGAGACCTAAGCGCGTGTTTGATTGGATTTATTTTCAAAGATCTTTATATATGACACTGAAACAAAAGGATGGAATGAATTAACTGATCCACAAGAGAAGTGTCGATCTGTGTCAGATTAACCCAGAACTGCTACGTGCTTTGCAACAACAGGTTATGGTCAGATTTTAGTTTATTACTCACGCTGACATGCGACTTTTATTATTATCGAACAAACCAGAGAAATCATAATTTCTGTTTAAAAGTTCATGAATTACATGTATGCATTGTCTCATGTCAAGCAAAATGGCAGAGATGCAAATTGATAAAAATAACTTAAAATAAAAACTGAGAAGCGATATGTTGCGAAGTCTTTGTTCGTGGCCCCGTCCCATCCTGTTAATTTAATGACGGTACACGCCAGTATACTCTAGACGACAGTTTCATTCTAACGGAATACAAATAAGATGTATGGCGAGTAAACCCCAAATCTAAAGTCAAGAAAGATTTGCACAATGTTGTTGGAAGACGCCCAGGGGTATATGCAAACATTGCCTGTTGGCTGCTCAGTGCCCAACAAATGAATAATTTATTGGCGACTTGATAGACATTGGATAACGGAAACCAGAAATATTGTCGAGGTTGTCCAACGGCTGTATCACACAGATAAGGTTTTGGTTTATCGGTGGCTGTAGGTGGTTGCGGGACGTGCATATTTTGCGTTCACGTTACATCCTATCCTGCTGCAATTAATTTTGTGAGTTCGTCTTTATTAGAAATCATCGGCATTGCCTTTCCTTGGCCGGGATGTGAACCCAAAACCTCTGATATGCGGGGAAAACTTGGTACAACTACACCACCAGTGTATGTAAGACACGTCTCGTCCATGACGTCTGAATTGTCAAATGTGTTCCTGCCTTGTTAGTCTGTGATACATTTGACTCGGTGTGACCAGGCAGGATGGTCAAAGCTAACGCATCATCAAAAGGGTGACGTGTCAAGAACAGTTGTCGGTCGACTAGTTGTGCTGGATGCTTTCAGTCGGTGAGCGATGCCAATTTATGGCTTGCAAGTGCCGCCTTTTGCCCGTATATGAGACACTTGTCAGTTATGCCAATGGAAGTCTCACCCCAGCTACCCTTGGACTGATACAATGCGACTCAGCATCAGTTGGTTTGTGCATTATGACAGCTTAATAGTAATTTTGGATGTAACAACTAAATCGTATTCCTGACGTGCTGTACGTCCTTTTAACTACTGTAGATATGGGCGTGGTGATCTGAACCATTGGGTGGTCCCCTTTAAAGGAAGCTCCCACTAGCTAGGCTTTTGTGTCACTATATTACGTTTGGCTCTCACTTCGACTGTTTGCTGAACCGCGATCGTTATCTGTTCCCTTTTAGGGTTAACGGTTCCAGCCCATGACCCCTATAGTCCGGTGTAAAGATTCCACTCGCTGGAATGTGCAGAGTCTCAAAGTTGCACCTGTATATATGTGGAGTATACGTAGGAAAATGCATAGATTGTCTAGACCACGTGAATGTCCTATGGATACCGTGGTTAACTGACCCATCATCTCTGCTTGCAAACGAGCCGTTAGAAAAAAGTGTGAATTTGTTGATCCCCTTCTGCCAATTGAGGTAGGCCGGATGCAATATTCGAACGAATTCAGATATCTACCCATTATCTGTGCCACAAAATGAGCACCAACCACGTATCGTTCATAATAGGACAATCTTAAAGCTTACTCCGCCAAGTACGTTTCGTCATGATCATGAGTGTGCCGACCAACGTTATCCTTCCTAGCTTGACAGAGTTGCTATAAAATTTGCTGCTTTTATGAACAAGCACTTGTATATTTAGTTCCTTCAGCTCATTGTAAACATGGTCTGGGCGGGTTGTGAATTGCAAGTAGATAATTGTTTATACTCTACAATATCTTGATGTAAAATGCGCCCGTTTCAAAGCACAGAGTTATTAGGCGCTGATTACTTAGGATACTTTCATTTAGCTTGAGTAGGAGAATCCCGATGATGTGTCTGACAGTTGAGCGGTTTTCTTACAAGATTCTTGCTGCGCATTGCGGCTAGACTCATTTTACGTGTTGCAAAATCCTCATTGCATACCTTTAACAGTTTGACCGCCTAATTTTGATCAATAGCGTTAGAATTGCCCATAGGGATGGTCTAACTGCTTGACTGTAAACCATGTTATCTGCTAGTGGCCATTTTCTGCGTAATTTGCCGTTCTTCCGATACCTTTTGTGTTCTTCCACTTTGTACTGTCACGGATCAAGGGGTCAGTCGGTTTTTGTGCAGTTTCGATTGTGGCAATGCATCGGGGTCGATAAGAGTGCATAAGACGCACGTCCTCTCCTCTGTGCGTCCAAAATTCGTGTGGTGTACCAGCTTGCGGGCGAAAGCGATCACGGTTCGAAAAGACCACTCTGGTAGTCTGTTCGCGAGATCTAGATTGGAAGCAAGCCCTTGAGAACGGGGCGTGATTGCCGCATCGGCGCAGGGCAGGGCCGGTGCATGAGATCCCTTGTCGGATCAGCGTACAGTGTGCCCTTCGACCTTGAACAAAATAAGACGGAGGTATTTTTAGGCTGTTTCGATTAGTGCCCTGATTGTTCATTCACAAAACCGACAGTGCAACCAAGTCTTGCTAGGCTTTCACAGGTGCCTACCTGGACTCACCAGCCCGCTGGAGTGGCTTTGGTGTTGCTAGGATGCCCGGAAGAGGAGACAGTTGCTGTGGCGTCATATCAGGCGTCAGACACGGGCCCATCAATGCACCAATCCAGACGATAAAAGCATGACGATACTTTGCAATGTCCGGGTCAGTGGGAATTCTGAGTTGTGCGGAACAATGCTGATGAGGTTTTCATGACTGTGTTGCATTCTCAGATAATATTTCAGCAATGTAGTGTACCACAATACGATTTCCGGAAAGAAAGGTGATGATTGAATCAACTGTTTACAAAACGAGGTTTATTCACTGTTTTGATTAGCTGCTCGTGCTCAAACGGTTCAGTGTCCAGAGTACTAGCCCGGACGTCGCGGGTTCGAAACGTCCTGGAGCTTTTTGATGCCTTTACTGCTAGTGGTTCCCACTAAGGATGAAACAGCTGTACGGCGCTTTTAGGCTTTTTAGTATAGACTGCGTTTAATTACAAAACGAAATCTTAACAGAAAATTTAGAACAAGGTTGATTGGGAACTTCACATAGCTGAGTACCTGTCACGCATTGCAAATCTATCACCATTGGTTCCTCCTGCGGACGCGCAAAAATGATTTATAACGTATACAATCTAGTTATGTCCGGGACTAGGAATCAAATCCTAGGCAACTGCTTCCCCATGCCTCCGACAGGTTTTCAAAAACTAACGTCTATCTCTTCTGATGACAGTTAATCCCTGTGCGCTGACGAGTGTTCCGTGGACTGTGGCTCATACGCTGGTTGCACCATATCGTTTCCCGCATGAGGATCCAGCTGGAAGTCTCTCCACAAAAACAATAAACTAAGAACAATGTGCTTATTTTGTCCTTACATTGACAGCAAAACAAGGATCTCCACGCACCGTCCTGCGTTGTTCCAGCTATCCGGAAACTGTAAAAAAGGAATGATTTGGATAGAAGTCACTCGGTGAGGTTTAGATTCATAACTTGCCACAACAACGCCCACTGAAAAGCAGCATCTCTCAGGAGAGCAAAATTACACGCGAAGAGATTTAGTCGACAAGTGTATTTTTCGAAAATCGTCGTAACCGTCCTCTAATACGTGCTAAACATAAACACAACTATCTTTCAAATCATCAGTGGCTTTAACATATTTATTTTTGTTTTAAACCCGGTCTTTTTGTTGTCTTTCTTGGTCTAAAACCCATCAGCCAGTACCACATCAACCAAGTCGAATAGATAAGCGTGGTTTTGATGGACAATAGATTTAGACGATAGCTTATCTGACTCATGTCATGAAAAAGTGACCCTACAACTTTGAAGCGATCGTCAAGAAAATGTTCATGCGTATTAGGTATGTCAAGTGTCTCATGTGGAATGTCAATGGTCCAGTCGATATTTCCAGCACATTATGCGGTATTCCACTCATCCAAAGTGGATCAACATGACCGTAATGAGTACTTCTCTGTATGGTCTGCAGTAAGCCACTATCACCATTACCCATATCAGAGGAAGAAGTGTAAAAAATTAGGGGGATAGGTTGTTCAGAAGTGTTATAAAAATACCTTCTTGAACTTTACGAAAATGAAGCCATACTTAGATGCTAATTCTTCGAAAAGATTCTTGTGTCGCACTAAGGATTTCTTGGGTAAATCTTCTCGAATTGATAACTGAGTGCTGTCTTCTTCAAACATATCACGTATCCCTTCAAAAACCGCCGATCTGGATGATAATAATGCCACTAATGTGGGTAGGAGGGAATAATTTAGAGGAGTGTATTTCTAGTTCAACTATCGGCAAGCGGAGTCATTCAGTTCACGTTTTAGACTGATTATACAAGCACGGAATGAATCAACTTTTGGTAGAATAGTTTCACCGACAGAACACCATAATTCACATGCATTTTTGGTGCCCAATTTGCGAACTAAATCGCATCAGACTTTTTGTTCAGTCAGTCGTAGAACATCGTCCCACTACACTAGATTTCTTTGAAAGTAGCGCATCCTTAAAGCTTGCGGCGCCTGGTAAATACAACCCATCAGAACATATCAATGAAAGTCTGGTATTAGTAGTTCATGCAGACAGGAGATTTCAGCCTAGGAGAGTCTTCGGTAGGTTTTAAGATTCTTTCTGAACTGTAGCGGCACTCAACTACACTAAGTGTGCAGCAAAGAGTGATCTATTGCGGAAATAACAACCCATCTCGAAAATCTCTATTTTGAGTTAGCAAGAGTAAAATGAATGCACTGTCAAATTCACCCGTAAAGTGGTCGATGATCAAGACCATCCTTTTATTCTTTTACTGGGTCCACCCCGTGGTGGTATCCAGTTTCATTTCTGGAATACTGGCAGAAAAACTCTTCATAGTGTAGGTGCATGGTAAACAAAAACAGAAGGGATCGGGGCGTTTGCTTCAAGAAAAGACGCTTTTGGAAACTTTGGTCGTTCCAGACGGTGTGTTTTCTCTAACCAGGGAGCATCATATCGGTAATTGCATTTGGCCAACTCTTAGCATTCAGTGTACTAACTGGAAGGTGAAGTATTGAGCTGAAGTTTATTTTCTAAAACCGGATGAGTTTTTTTTAGCTTATTTCGCTCCTATCAACATATCATCTGTGTTCGGGAAGTAGGACGTGTAGTAGCGGCGCCGTGTTTTTTCCACTCTCTTTTGACATCGCATACCGTCAACTAGTGTTTTGTAACATTTTAGTACCCACAGCCATTCTGGTTCGACCCGCTGTCGAAATGCTAATTTGATATCCACCCTCAGTATACTCACCGGTGTTGGCTGCTTTCGGTGGTTGGTCCATCGTGCTTCTTTGGGGTGTGATGCACAAGTCTGACTTACTGCACGTCAAAACCTGCATAGCATTTGGTGACAGCAATGCACCGTTGCTTGGGTAAAGCCTAGGTGCAATTGCATGCAAGCACGAAGTGTTTAACCATATCAATGTTTTCAAAAATGAGATAAATATGCAAATTGTCACGCTCACGATGACAGTCAGGTTGGAGGCTCAGGGCAATAAATGGTCTGCTGCTCGTTTCATTCATGAACGACGTTAAAGGACTGTAACGTATATATTTTAATGATTTCATCCACTGTAACTCCTTACTCAATAAACCCCTTTAAGCTACATTTACCAGAGTAGTTTAAACCAAAACCCGGGCTTAAACTAATGGTTTATCACGTCAGAGAACACATTACGTTTCTGTCTAAAATCTAGGATGAAAAACTTGGAATTTTATGTTTTCTGGCTAGTCATCAAAACGCAGTATGATCTATTCTTCATTCGGCTTCTCCTAAACAATATTGTCCAGTAGAGCCCTTTCTGAAGAAATCGTCATCTAAAAGTTTCGTTCAGTAATTTTTGTCATCTTTCGGTTGCAACCGTCTCAAAGGGCAGAATCATGGGGTGTATAGAGATTTTACAGGACTGTGTGTGATGAGACCTGCGCAACCCAAACGGGAACGTAGATTTACACCAAATAACCTAGACAAGGTGTGGGTACATCTGCAAGTAAGAGTTTTCATGAAACCGATTTATTCTTAACAAGATTCAGCTGCAAGAAAATAAAGGAATTAACCAAACAAGCATATACACACTTTGTCTGGGGATGGCTTTAGGATTGTCACTGGGAGGATGCTTGCTTTTTATACCCATGTATACCTGTGGTGTCCGTTGCAGCAAAATCATGCGAGCTAATTTAAAGTTCAATGAAATGCTGAACTAACGTCTATCTAAAGGGCCAAATGTTTGTTTTAAGGGACTGATACAGCAGCTTATTGTGAAGTTGAAAGAATGCAAGAAAGCATGCTATTTTGGCGAAATCGCAACAGATCTGCACCAATTCTGTTCCATCCTTTAGACAAATTTACTTAGAGAACTGCTTCGATGCAGTAGCAGCATTTTTATTTGTTTCCTATGGTTTATGAATGATGTTACCGAAAAAGCTAAGGCTGATGTGGACGGTTTTTAGTCCAGTAGGTGCCTGAGTGTACCGGGCCGTCGTTCAAGTGGTGGCGAATATTCAGATGATGGTGTTAATGCAGTGACAAAATCCGTGGTTCAGTTTATTCAATCTTGGTGGAAGGAGCACTCCAACATAATAAAAACATTGCCATACTGTTTCTGTGCAGACCAGTTATTATGTTACTTTAGCGAGTTACATGCGATGACAAAATTATTCAACTTGAATTTCTTATGGGTGTAGACAATTTGAAGCATTATTTTACCGCAAATTTAAGTTTCACCCATTCTCTTCTGTCACAAACATGAGATTCTCTCTACGACACCAGTGT
>SJOL01010174.1:120697-140211 GCA_004794785.1 Opisthorchis felineus
CAGAATTCCGTGTCCATCACACAGTGGTCGAATATTTCAGAGAAAGCTACAGTAAGCTAGTTAACAGTCAGTTTGTTCAAATATCCATCAACAGTAATTTCGACCGACTCGCTGAACTAAACACATTTTAAAATACATTTACTTAAACCGTTTAAATGTAGAGTTTCTGAACAAGTAAATGCCTGCTTAGATCACAATTCCTTCTTCACTGACCGTATCACAGGGTAATCCTAAGCTTTCCTGTGGCATTCTAACACCTGAAACCGTTTAACCACTACCAAATATCGGACACGATTTGTTGAAAGAGTGGTGATAGGTAACAAAAGGCTAATTCTTGAGGTAAATTGAGGAAAGCACGAGAGTTTATCTTTGTCACTATCAATCCTCTGTCACAAAATCTCAGCAACAAAGTGCACAATTTATCAATAACAAAAAAAGCCGGATGCCTTTTTTTAACTTACTCGCTTTGATGGGATTATCTGCTTCAGATATACTTAACCCGTTCCTGGGAACCCAGTTGTTTAGACCCTGTGCTATGCTTGGTTAGTTAAAACTCTCCTCCATTCTTGCCGCAGATTTTATTACTCTTAAAAGCCAACCAAGCAAGCAGTTGTTGGACTGCCCACGTTTGCGGAATCTTGTAATTTTTTTGAAGCAACAGAATCCACATTTATGTACATGTGAAAGCCAATTGTGATTGACGCTTCACACTCCAACGTTACATCGGTAGGATGTTCGGACAAATGCGCAAACAATTTTGGAGTGTGAGACGCGCGTCACAGAGATCTCGCAGCATTTAATCTTGAAAGACAAAATAAGCACTCATGTAAATTGCAAAAAAATTGCATATGTTGATTTTCGTATGTGTAGGAGTGTTGTCGGGAGTGTTGCGAAGCCCATGAGGTGTACTGAGTACATAGGCGTGGTTGAATTAATAAATCACTGTCAAAATACAGGATGACAAATGAGGTGTTCTTCAATAAAAGCGCTCTCAGATTCTAGGTAATGTCAGTTTGAGGACGAAAAACGTTTTCCATGATTGTAATTGATTTTTCTAATCTGTGAAAATTAGAAAAGTGCATACTGTTACAGTACTAATAAGTCTTTCCCCTCAAGATGAATTAATATGAGTGTTGCTGCCGTTCAGATGTTTTTAGGTGTCAGCAGCTTCCTTCTCAAAGATTAGCGTGTAATATTTGAGAAGACCACCGCAATTATGCAGAAATTAGATGCTGAGCTTCAGAATAAGTTGGGATTTTTAAGCAACTCACAAGCAACCGTGCAACCCGTTTTGAACCGTATGCTGTAAAAGCAACTCAAACAGCAGAGCACACAACACAAATGTGCCACAAGTCATAGGTTAGGTTTTCCACAAGCTTATGTGTAGTGTGTCCTGTTCTGCCGTGATTCAAGCGCAAACATTTATTTAATTGGCATTTTCATCGGACTTTACGAAAGCAAGGTAGTGCTTTGTGTCATTGCTGCAACAAGACAAGGACATATGGATCATGATATCTTCATCTTGTTGGAATAAAAAATTTACCCATTTTTTTGCCTACCCCTACTTCTTGGTTCTATCCTCGAACTGCAGTACGCTGGCAGTAAAACTGTGACGAGTCATACGTGAACCAAGATCTTGTGGATAACATAAATACTGTAGTAGCATTTACCAGGTAAGTTTTCAGATTGCTGGATTAAAAAACAACAAATGTTGGAAGTTTCATATGTGTCGTTCTTGAACCTAACTCCCTAAATAACTCCAAATGATAACTAGGTTTAACAGAAAATATTAGATGCTATAGTGAGTATCATTCATCATTCACCAAATTTGTTTCATACAACGAACTCTTCGGAATGAATATACATTCTGTAAGAAGGAAATAGTTGAGGTTGATATAAGAAAACGGCCCGTTACATTTATATACCTCTTTTGGCACTAAAATCTGCAATTCACACTTTAGCATAGTTCGCATCGTACTTACGAAGTAATAAGTTTTTATAACTGTGCTAAATTATCGTGTCAGCTCACCAAAGTGAATTTTTGGAACTTTGGTACAAATTTCGAATTGGAATGCAAACCTAATTCTCATATGATTTCGCCAGCATTCGTCAAGAAGGCTCTTTTGAACGTCACTCAAAATTTTCACTCCACTAAGTCATAAGTCACGTGCTTCTTCGTGACTCGTGTTTCGAGCAGCTGGAGTGAATCAAAAACAAATTTCGGCAAGTGAACTGACTGTATTGTCCCTGAATTCAGGGATTATACCCCCCTGTGAGTAATTGTCACAATGGCAGTGAATTTGGCCGTGACTTCGAGCAAACACCAGGCAAATCGTTCACAATAACTGAAGACATTTGAGCGCTTGTAATACATCATGTCAATCATCCATAAACTGAGGTTTTAAAACGCAGATTTGACTATCTCCTATCTATTAGAGGCGGGGTAATTTAAGTGACAGGGCTCTGTCTCCTCTGAAAATAAATGGTTCAACTGTCACTCAAGTTGGGCAATTCAAATGAAATCTTCTAGACGAGGTTTGTTTCCCTAGTAGAAGCTGCGACCACCAAAGCTGGAGTTGTGCGTAGAACAGATTTTTAAACTAAGTGAGGACGGAACTGGTTGCAAGAACCTAAGGCGACTGCATTGTAAAGTAAACTGAGACTGTTTGCAATTTACCCTCCGACTCTAAGTTCTGATGGATTTAAATTAGTTGTAGTTTAATAGAGTAGTTTGATATGATAAAGTCAATAATGCTGGCAAATAGATTCTTAATCTTTTAGGGCGAGGTAATTGGTGAAAGTTTAATGTGAAATCGAGGGTCATTAATTTAGTACTGTGTGAAACAGGGAAAATTGTATCCTTGTCTTTAGTGTCTTTCCAATAAACCATAATAAATGTATTGCAAACGTTTGACAAAAACTGTATCCTAGATTGCAACTGAAATCCTTTAAATGTAGATAAATAAACTGCACATTGTTTCGATCAAAATAACGATGACCCCGAGCGTAATGGAAATTCTGTCGTCCAATCAAAATAACTCACATTCATCCCATCGAAATCAATTCATTGAACGATCAGTGTATATGTATTCCATTTATCAAACATTTAGCAATCAGACGTTTAATTCATTGTATTTCTATTTATCACAGCATCCGTTTAATCCGATGTCGTTAACTGAGGTCACATAATGCGACGAACAGTTTACGCGCCTGACCAAACTTATACGCCTGTACTGGTAAGCCCTTTAACCTGCAAATAACTGTCTTCCGTTTCCGTTGCACAAAAGCAGTACACATATTTACAAAATCTTGTCGGATTGTTATTCATCTTAGAAAATCTGAAAATTTGACTGGATTAATACGTAGTGCTTCAGTACATGACTGCTGTATTCGACGCCAGACACATTGGACCTTTGAGCAAATTTTCACTACGTAAAAGTTGAAAGCCGTGCTTAGACTGTTGTAATTTGCTGCCCCTTCGCTTTCCGCAACATCTCATTTTACCATTAAAAATTAAAGTTAATTACACAAAATAGAAGAACAATCGGTGATAGACCAGGGTATTAGTCCTGGTGGAGTACCTATAGCGCTGGTAACTAAAGTGGAACAACATCGCGAAACTGAAAGTGGCGAATTAACGTAACCATACCTGAACACATCCCAAAAGAAAACATTTTATTATAGCCGACAGAGTAGAGAAGATCATATTCAACTGTTTATTTTTCTATGCCGATAATAATGGTTTGAGATAGCATGTTTGGATTCCCAATTCTACGTAATTCTTATTCTCGTGAGCATAAACGTAGATGGATTTGAAACGATTCTAGGATTCCAGATTTAAACGACTGCAACACTTTTTTTCATTTTGTCTTTTGGCCGGTCGTAAGAGACAAGAATGTGATGGATTGACTTAACTTGTATGTACGCCACGTAACGCATACAAGATCGTATTCTCTAAGTTTCTGAATTAGACTACCCTAAAATAAGAACTCCCCAAGAACCCGGATAGAGAGTGTTTTTTACGGGATGTCGCAAAAAGTAGTCCTTCTCTCTGTTCATGGAAGTATCTGAGTCCATCGATCGGAACGCTACTCAATCCCAAGTAGGACAGACATGGCAGAACGTCATGCGTTGAGCAGCTGTCTTAGCTGGAGTTCCCGGGATTGTACGATAGTTCCTGTGCGAAACCCAGAATATGATCATGTTAACTAGCGCAAGTTACCTAACCGGATAACAAACGAAAGTCGAAGAACACCGGTTATGTGCGAGGGATGATGGACACAAAAATGTCGTTTATAACTGTCAAAATGCGCGTAGGGAGAGAACTTTTGCATCGCGGTTAGCTACTGCGTATGTTGTCTGTTGCTTTTCGTTGAACAGCAAAAAGGGGTAAATCGCTTCACAACTCCCAAAAACGCAGCTCGTATTGAGCACCGTAGAGTACATCAAACCGGCCACTTTGCAGCTTCTGTGTAAAAATATTCACCCATGATAAACGTTCTCGGTGAATTGAGGGCTTGATGAATTAGGGATAGGCCAATTGATGAGTTGTGAATTCATAATCGATGAAGTCCACAAAGACCGAAAATGAGATTTCACCAAATTTCTGGTCTCTAACCAAGACGCGAGAATGTGAACGTGACAGCTGTCTATTTTTTGCCAGTTAAAGTCAGCAGAACATCATTTAGGAACGTCAACTGTCAACGAAATTCGTCTAATTCTTTCGCACCCCTTTTGAGCCAAGTGGACCAAAATCTGGTGGTATTTAAATTGGAATATACCTAATGAAATTCCTAGTAGAAGACATTTCCATTCACCTTTTTTGGGTTGAATATATCGTAAAATAAGGGCTTTGAAGATTTATCACACGACTGAATGAATGACGCACATAAGCACCCTTGAGGTCACCAGATTTTTTTTCTCGGCTTTTATGGTTCAGCATTTAGAGCTACGGATAATTAGGTTAATGAAGCATAATAAATTGGTCTAAGAGGAGAAATCCTGCTATGACTATAGACAGCTGCAGTGTCCATAAAACAACTTACCCACAGGTCAGGTTCCCTGAGTTCAGCCCCAGGTGCGACTGAGAATATATAAGAATAAAAGCGAAACCAAATACATTCATACTTCGGGTTACATTAAACAAAATAATTGATTAAGGACAAAAGGAGCGCGAAAATTGTTTTTTTCATCCGCTCGCTATGGTGAAGGTGAATTGAATTTCAGTAGACAATGCTGGTTTTTCAAATAATTGCCAAATAGATGCAGCTGTAAGACTTCATGTTTGTTGATATTTATGACCCATGATATACTGAATACTCTGATAAAATACTCGTGCTCCTGGTTCTGACGACATTTCAACTGTGCCGTTCTAGGAAGGCGGTGATTTTCTCACCCACTCCCTATTCGCGGCTGTCTAAGACAATGAGACCACCCTAGACACCTAGGTAGGGTGGATGACAGTGCACATCTTCAGAACAAGTACCTGCAGTGAACTAAGTAACAACGCAGACATTAGTTTGACTACCACTGTACCAAATATCCTAGTGTCACTTCGACATCTTGCGGCGGCACGCGAATCCCGAAGCAGTAAGCATCAGGTAGAGTTTTGGGTACAGTCTGCGTCGATTACTTCTTCAAATTCCGTTGAGTGTCAGACCATGACCATATGTGCATCATCTTTATCATGGCCAGCATGACATCAGTATTCAACACCGATGCTTCGCTGCCGTACAACTATGATTTATTTAAAAGCCTTATTGTGAAGAGAAGAATAAAGGTGGATGATGAAGGGACTTAGTGATAGCTTACAACCATCATTCCTGCACCTTCAGACACTCCTTAAGGCAATCTGGATAGAAAATGACAACACGAACGCCACTGGCAACAATTAGCAGCCAAATGTTGCAGCGTTCCCAACCACGCACAGTGGGAATCACGCCATCGCAATCCTGGTAGACGAGTAACACCGACATCACTCACAAGTTTCGTAATCTCCTTCATATCCCTCTGCCAGGTCAAGGGTTCGCCTACTCTTTGCTTCCGCCACTCTGAATTGGGCAAACGATGGTTCAACACACGTAATACATGGCTTAACCAACGCAGCTTCTGATGTTGGACACATACTTTAATGAAAGTTCCTGTTGCACAACCGGAAACTCGCGTTATAACGGCCCCGTTACGGATTCGCCAGCACCATCCCTAACAAGCTATGATCCTGAGACAGCGATTGTCGAACACCTGAAGACATCTCAGTTCTCGAACAGTCCAAGTTTCACAGCCATACAACAAAACAGCCCACACTGTAGCCTGATACACACGTCCCTTGCGATTCAGGGATATACCGCTTTGACGCCACAGATGTCGCAAATTAGCAAACGCGACCCGGGCCCTGCAGATTCGTGCATTAACCTCATTTGACACACTATAATCAGGACTAATACAGCTTCCAAGGTACGTGAAATGCACCACAACTTCGAGTGCCTCTCCCTGGATTGTAAGTGGCGCGTTTAGTGACTGCATGTCCAGGAGCATCACCTTACACTTTGTGGGTGCAAAGTGCATACCAAAAGACTTTGGCCAGTTCATCCAGAAACACCTGCGCCTTCTTTTCCTCCTCAAAGACAACAAGGTTTTCGTCAGAGGTTATTTGAACGCCGGGGTTTTGAAGACATTCCAGCATTCATCTCGTCGACCACGAAATTAAATAAGAATGGATATAGTGGGCACCCCTAACGAACACCGCTTTGCGTCGGAAGCTTTTGGAGAGCGCTCCGTCTAATCTCACAAGTCCGGAAGTCTGAAAATACAGAGAACGTACTGTGTTCACAAACTCCCGGGGCGTTCCTTGATAGACAAGCGTGTCAAGAAGAACAGATCAGTCAGCTGAGTCAAAAGCGCATTGGAAATCCAGAAATAAAAAAATTGTGGGTCGTTTTTAGATATGGCGTCGTTCTAGCACCTGAAGGAGTGTGTAGATTTGGTCAACGTTACCCTACCAGTTCGGAACCCTGCTTGCTGCTCTCCACTCAGTGTTTCACGAGCCACCATAAGAGGACGAAGCAAAATTGAAGCCAGCAGTCTTGTTACAACCGGAGATAAGCTGATCCTTCCTGTGGTTACCACCCTCACTACGAGTCCCTTTTTTGAAAATGGGCACTATCACCGACTCACCCCAGTTGTCTGGGACAGTCCCTTTTTCCAAAATGCACGCAAAAAGATCAGACAAGCGCTGACTGGGGATTTCGCTCTCGTCTTTGAACAATGCGGGTGGGAGATCATCCGGACCAGAAACTCGGTGGCGCTTGGGAGAACATATGCGGTTATAAACCTCCGACGCCGTAGGGGGTTCCACGTTCACGAGCCAGGGTTCTACGTCAACTGCGGGCTTTGGATGAGTGCCATATGTACACATGGCTGACAATTTTGCTGTTGCCTTACTTCAATGGCGCCTTCGATTATATCGACGGTTTAGTGCTCCTGACTAAATTCGCCCAACATGGAATGCCCCAGAAGGTTTTGAACACAATCCGTTGCCTATATTTACTTACCAAGGGAGTGTGTGAATGTATGGTGAGTTTGTTGTAACTTCCTCACTTCTTCCTTCGACAAGGATATCCACTGTCTCCATTCTTGTCCAACTTATTGTCCAACTTTGACTAATTATTGAGGTGAACGCTAGAAGGCCTTCGAAACCCCGGTGATCAAATTGTTGCTGGTGAGAAACTTGTCTATCCGGATTGGGCAGGTGAAACACATGCACAAGCTTTGTCGAATGAACCAGCAAAAATCATACTTCCTTTCAACATGCGCACTGCACTTATCAAGTGCATAATGATGCTTCGAATCGTGCATTCTCTGAACTTACTCCGTTGCAATTCAGGGGGAAGCACTGAAAGGGCGCAATCAGCAACTCGTTAGTTGTATTAGCTCTGACGGAAGTGTGCCCGATAAAGTCAGTGCACAAATCCCAAAATCCCGAATCACGTTTGTCAAGTTGCGTTACTTGTGGCGTCAAAAAGACATATCACTGGATCCCAAGGCTTGTGTGTACCAAGCTACAGTAAACGCTTTTTTTGTTGTATGGTTGCAAGACATGAACTTTGCGGAAAGATGATGTGAGGTGTCTTCAGGTTTTTAATGACTGATGCCTCAGAATTGTTGCTTGGGTTAGATTTTGTCAACAAATTCGTGACGAGGAATTAGAAAACGGGTATTTGATTGCGTACCAGATGACTTTGTCTCGAAACCTATTCAGCACCGTCAGCTGGGGTGGCTCGTCTATATGGTACACATGCCGATGCACCGTCTATGGAGACGAGCTTTACCTCCGTGCCTGCTACAAAATGGCGCAACCTGAGAGTTGGCCAACGTGTGAATTGGAAGACGGATTTGAAAGAGATTGCCAAGAATTTAGGTTTTGTTGGTGCGGTCCGCTTTCGAGGAGGTGATCCATGTTATCTCCCGCAGTAATTGGCTGAAGTCTGTTTGCTGAATATGGCTTTGTGTCGTCAGTTTTTTCCGATTGTCGAGTGGTTGGAGGTTTGGGCATCTCAGAGTGCTTGCTTTAGGCCAGTTCAAGTCACCATTCGATACCCACTGTTTTATCATCTTTTCACTCTTGAGCTTCAAATATCTTCAGATAAACTCCGTGGTTGTACGGCAGTGAAGCGTGTGTCGACACTGATGTTGCTGTCTCCGATGATGTTGTGTTCTCCGTAAATCAGCAATTGCGTGAAAATAAACCATCAAGCAAAAAAATCAATTTTTCCGCTTTATGTGCAAAAAATCAGTCTGGATAAAGTTTCCAAATAACTGGTTGAAATTCAGTCTCTGAAATTTTGTGGAGTAAAGCGAAAGCTGGATCGACCTCAAAAGACGTGTAGTGCATCGATAAACTATCATAAAGAAGAGTCCCAAGGGAAAGCCGCGACTATGCACACTGCTCATAAACACGTCACACTTATTTTCCATTCTTTCAGGAGTGGTGGAGTATCTCACTAGGAATAGACAACTTAGGTGCGTGTTTTAACTTTTGAAGTTTCAGCCAAGAAGCAATGACGAAGTTCAAGTAGGCTGACGCAAATTTTTCTGGCATAATTGCGGCACCTCTTTTTCTAAAATTCCTTTTTATCAGCAATATTTTCAACCAAGACTCCTCTCAGAGTCTGCTTAATTAAAGAAATATCCAACCTGTTGTGTTTTACTGAGAATCTCACCTAAACTTCTTTAATACTTGCTCAAAACTAAACAAACCTACTTTTGGAAAACAAACAAAAGCTTTGCTGAGAGATTTCGGTCACTAACTTCGTCGCATAGCCCGCATGAGATAGCTGTTTATCAAGCTCATTTTCATATTTGAACTACAACCATCTGGGGTTTCTTATCATCCAGAGGACTGAGCTCAACTCTGCAGTTTAAAACCCTGCTTCACATTATGCTATGCAGTCGAGAGCTAAAATGACGGCCCCCAAATGCGATGTTTAAATTAGTATGTTCCACGAGGATTTTATCATTTTTCAATAAGTAAGATTAGTGGCCACCGTTACGTCTTTTTTATGCGTGTGCTACACAATCGCACCTAATATCAACACTGGCGTTGAGGAACGATTCGCTGGATATTGCTCAAAATCATTGCCAATAGATTTTGTTTCGAATAGCATGAAAATACAAGTATAGATTTCTCAACACTGAGATGTCCTGAAAGTCAACTGCCTTCACATAGCAAAAAAATTTGAATCTTTTATTCCATGGTATCATCCGTGGCAGCTTTACTTCAGTTTCCTGTTTATCAGGATCAATGTTCAACACGAAAAAAATATAAGAGAGATCCCGTATCCGGTCGCTACAGAAAGCTAATTATGTGCCATCTGCGAATTTAAAAGATTATGACAATTTACAAAAACGGGCACATTTGGAACCTTGCGGCATGGTATAGATGAAACACCACATACACCACCAATGGTAATAAGACGAAGGACAACACGGATGAAAGACGTTTAAATCAATATAACTTGTCCCTCCACACGTTTGGTACATCCTCATGGCAGGCAGCAGATAGGTGGTTTAATTTTTAGTTCGCATTAGCTGTGATTCGATTTCATATTGCATGAAAATGCGACAGGATTTTATACGTGCTTTGGTTGATAATACATCGCTCACATTGCGTGACTTCGTTTTACCGGGGACGGCAAGCAGCATGGGCGAGAATAGTACTCAAACTGTTTTGCATAACAGGCTGGACTGACTAGTACACTGGTGTCATTAGCGCTGTTCTCGAAAACTGATTTGAATATACAGCGGTCAGTAGCTATTACTTTCTTAGCTGATTCATCAGGATCAGTGTGGACCACTTACGGCTCACTTCCACGCCCAACACTTCTTTCTGGTGCACGCGTGCATTCGAAGAAGAATTGTTATTTTCCATTTCCTGGGTTTCTGTCGACCTTTAAGTGATTATCGCATTATCAGCAGTTGGCGAAATACACTTGTTTTCAAATTCGATTGGTGTCAACGCTCCGTCAAAACACTAGATTGCGAAAACTTTAATGTTATGAGACGATCTTTGTGCAGTACATTCATATGGGCAATATCGTGAACGAGAGATTCAGCTGGGACTCTGCTGAGTCTTCCGGTAAAACCAAATTAAATCGCAAATGGATGCATTTTGCCAGCCTTATTCGGAACTTGTAACTAGCGCACGGCTGACTTGTGCCAAACTATCAGCTGCTGTTGTGCAATATCTAAGCGGCAGCACTTCTGCGGGATGTAATATCTTATGTGTAACTGGCATACATCCATTCCTCAATTCACTTTTGTGTGCACTCTGATACAACACACCTTTTTTATTATCAGCCGGGATCACATCGATTCCATAGTTGCCAGGTTTATTAGGAATGTAGCTGACAAGCTGTGTTTAGCTTTCAATGACAGTAAATGCCTGTGAGCAAAAAAGGCATAATTCTGGTTCTTCGCGGTAGAGCTCCTTATAGTATTTCCCGTATTCACAAATAAGCGGCTTCCGCTCTTTTGTTCAAAGAACAAAACAAAGGCGTCACCTTATTTTATGGAAGCGATTTAATGCCATGGTGTCTATGATTACAATCTTTCGGACCATTAACCGTCCACGACACTACCCAAGAATCCAACAGGCCTATAGCAGTTCACTGAAAACTTTAGCTTTCCCTATGGAAGGAGTGAACTCGCAATTTTCAGACTGGTGTAAGGTAAGGTGTAAAGTAATGTGGGTTAATTGTAGAGAGTGCGGAAGGATGGTTTGTCCAATGGTGTATAGCATTTCGATTAGTCTCATTACCATGACGCTATGAGTGAAGTTCAATGAGTTAAGTGCCAATCTCAGCCGTGCTGCATACCGCCTTCAGTCCAGTCCTCGGTTCCGTCGCACGCCACTCACACTTTTGGCTTGCTCTGGTCCCGAGGTATTGGGACGTGTTAGGAAGGTCTAGACACCAACAAAAGCAGTGGAATCCCGTGGCTGCCATTCAAGGGCCTCGTTCATGCCATCCCGGTTGAAAGCAAGATTTAGGATGGGTCTCAACAAAGTGCAATATGGTCAATCTGATATGGAAGAGTGCAGACTGCCAACCTAAACATCTCGTGTTGGTCACCTTCATTTGTTTCCTTCCTTTTTGTAAAAAACCACCGGTGTCCGCAACCCAAACTCTGCACTGTGCGCATGTCTCAAGGATCCAAGGTGACCCATTTGCAGATGCCTCTAATGCACACACTAAAACGTGGCTTTTTGCGTACGTTCTCACGAGTCCACATATGAGGTCAATTAGCTGCTTCAAGCTCGCTGCAACCAGGGCTCCGGAAACTCGGTTGGGAGATGACGAGTGCATCCTGAATAGTATGAGACTTACTGCAGGCTTGGAAAACAGGACGGTATTCGACAGTCTATCCCACCGTGAGAACTAGACACAGGCGAGACGATCAACGGGTCTGTTTTAAGAAATAAGGAAGATGGAGCCAACCGTCTTTAACTGATGGCGTGAAAGGAGGAGGGTTATTGAGCTCCAAAGATGAGCCGGTTTTTCCTAGTACTAGAATGAGTACGGAGAGTGGTGCTGTACGTGTGGCGCGGTCATAATGTCGATTATTGTTACAATACAGTCAATGCAGTGTGGTCAGTTAGAGAAAGAAGCGTTTTGGAGCTTAAGGTAAAATATTGAATCACTGGCCGTGTAGGCAGCACATGCAAAGCGTTTCTAAATATGAATTATTTTTGGCACGAGGCTACTCAGAAAGTGCACTGGAGGTTTAAAAGGAGCATACGCAAAATTTTTAGCCAGCATTCTGTATCGTATTATAGGGGAACGCTGCACTTGAGGGCTATCTAATCTGTGTCAGTTGTAGCAATCGTATTGATACAATCTAGAAAACCGACGAATTTTCTGCAGTGGTTTTCAAACAACAATGCCGCATTTCCCACATTGTTAACCGAGTGGTCCGTTTACATTTGAATAGGAAGACTCGCACGGCTGGGTTTTGGGCCAGAAGAAACCGAAGTCTTTACAGGTACTTTCGCGTTTAACATAAGGCTAATTTAATCTTTGGAGTATGTATTCCGGTACCAAAATTATTGGATCATTTCTTTCGTTCCAGATTTCGTGACAGGTGTGAGCTGTCGTGAGTGTCTGGACAATGTTCCCAGTGGTATTAAGTGTATGCTAACCATGTGTATGGGTGGCCGTTCCACATCGAGTTAAATAGATACCGTTTTCATTGAGTGAACGATCACTGACGATAGGAAAGAAACCGAGACTGTACTAGGTAGAAAAAGAGGGGATGAATCGTTTTCGACTATTTGTAACCACTAAAACAAACAGAATTGAAAAGACGACAATCAATGGAGGGGGAATGTAGTAGTGACCTCTTATTCCTCACATTTCATAGAGTTGGAAGGCAAAATGGTGACGAATTTGGATGATATACCATTCTGTGAAAAGTAATAATTTATAATAAAAATAAAAAGGAAGAAGCTTGTTTATCTAATCTGAGAAATGTGTACGTTCTGTATGCGAACAAGTTTGTCAACTACAAAGATGGTTAAGGTCAAAATCAGAACTCTCAACATGTTCGGACAGTTATTTGTTTCCGTTTCTGTCACTTACCGCCCATTACCCATTATAACAACTGTAGAAGTTATGAGAATACGCAAAAATGTCTGTATTTGTTTAAAAGTTTTGAATGACAGCCGACGTTCATAGAATTTCTAGAGTTTCCGGGCATTAGAGTTCTGTTCTACCGACAATGGGAATAGATCGACGGAGGCGGCGTATGAATGCCAATCACTGGCGCAAGTTAGCCGCCTCCCTTTTTAGTTTATGCCCTCTTGTCTGCATGATCTATATCAAAAGACAATTAGTCTCCTTTTGGATATCACCAAAACTTTAAAGGTAGAGCGCTTTTGGCGGATACAAAACAAAGCATTTGAATAGTTCCATGTAACTACGGCGCCTTTTCTCGTGAAGTACAGAACTCAGCCCACTTGAACTACACGCACTACACGCTCCGTACTCGGCGGAAACCTTGCATCATACGTTAAAAACATGGCGCTGCTGACTGACAAGCCAACGAACGTCTGTCAGTCAGTTTGCCCGCGAATATTGACCTTGTTAATTTACTCAGTAAATTAACATTTTAGCCGGTTGAATCTGTACAGATGGACTACTGCGGCTTTTCCAGCAGATCACTACAAATTAAAACCTACCCATGTTCACCTAGTTGGCAAAGAATATCCGTTTAGGCCTAGTCTTCAAAACAGTTGGGGAAGCTTTGGAGCTCACGTATTCTGTTAAAAATGTCGAATATATAGATCGTCTTAAGCGACAGCACACGGGTATTTCCCCGCATAATTTGTAGCATGAAGAAAGCACATCAATATACAGTTGACTACAAAGGACTACACTGAATGTTTAGTTCCAGCGATTTCAACATGCTTTGAGACTCATAAGTTAACTTTTGACTAAAGTGCTACTTAACTTATTGAGTGATCACCTCAGATTCCGGGGGTACGTCTATCATATCTGTCTCAACCAGAACAAGACTGGCGACGGGCTAACTGTTGATTTTGAGTAATCGTTCCATACTACTTATATCAGACACCAAGGAAAAATTTGCGAGGGTAAACATTTCTGAGTTTAACGTTACAATCAAACCTTGTGTGTAATAATAGAAGTGCCCTATGAATGCCCGTCTGATGAGAAGAAAACTATTTCTCACTGAAAGGTACAATAAATTCGTGTGAAATTTTTAAAAGAATTGAGTCTTCCGTATCTATCTAGTTTTGGCGGAGTCAGAAGTATGTGACAGCATGTTTTATAATTTGCCGGTGCCATCTACAACAACAACAGTATTGGGGGACAGCTCTTCGTAGCTTAATATGCGCATCTCCTTAGGAGAATCGGACACCTGGATAGCTACGAATAAGAAAATACATTTTCTTTTAGTTGGAACAAGGTTCTGGTTATTAAGGAGCGCGGATTGTAAAGTAAACTTGATTTATCTAAAAGCCATTTTGCTGCATTGTGCAGTTCAGGGAAATCTCATTCAACAATCATTGATCAAAAGTAAAAAAATTATTGTCCACGCTCACAACCGGCAAATGCAACCGTTCGTGTGAGAATAACTCTTTGGTTCTACTGCTTGTGGCATTTTTGCCCCAGTCAGTCTTCGCGCTTGGGGAGCGTTTGTCTTGTTTTATTTTGTGTGGTGTTGTTTACGTGCCAGTATAGTTATCCAATTAGTTAACCAAAAAACAATCCGGTTGGACCAATATATTCATTTTCCATGGTTTATTCTTACTAGGCTGAGGATAAACTAAAAAAACATCATTTTCACGGCCGAACTACATTTACTGTTCATTAATCAGGTACTGTTAAAACGAATCCTGAGTTACCGGCACCCAGCTCTAGCCATCTCCGTGTGTGCACCCATTTGCACGGTAATACATGATGAATCGGCAGAACTATTAGGAAGATGTCGGAACCTCTTTCGTCTTGACTAGCTCAATGCGTTCACCAACTACCACTGACTGGATTTTACGGCAAATTGTGGACATGCGGCAAGGAATGAGTGGCGATATAGCATTCACTGTGATCCAGTACACAATTAACTCCAGATTGCCTTGCACCACACAGGCATTATCTAGCCGCCTCCCCAAAACAGATTGATTTGTACAGAAACGACACGTCGAGTTTGCAGTGTTAGTTCAGCCTACACAAGCCAGTACTTTGTACATGGGCTTTTGTTGAACAACAGGTTTCGGAATGCGCTGGCTGGGTTACCCCAACGGTCAGTTTCTAACAGATGTCTGGTCATCGGCGATTCAGGATTGCGACTTGATCTTTGACCTGGCAGTCGTCCTGACAACATGCGCACTACACTTTCCGGATATGTTCTGAGACGCGTCCCACTGGATACCGTCAGTCTAAGCTTCTCTGCACTTGCAGGATTACCTGTAGGCTACATGAAAGGCAGATATGCTAGACAATCTAGGTTTACGTCAGGGAATATTCCTCTTGCGATAGATGTCAGTCTAGATGTACTGCAGTATAAGCACGCCTTCAAGACAAAGTGAGTTTGCGTCCTACATTCAATGTTTATTCGGATGGCTCCGAATTGAAGGAATAAGTATCTGTTTTTGTTGTCTGAGTGAACTGCGGTTGTTTTCGGACTTCAGTGTGGGGCTCATTGAAGCGGATTAGCGGATGACCGTTCGTTATTAGGGGTTTCTCCAGAAACCCGTCCTAGTGTCGACGGGTCGGTTGTCGACAGATCGGTATGAAAACACTTCAGGTCACAAAATTTAGGACCTGAATACCTCAGTCCTGTCACCTCGGCTGACTTCGTCGTTCTTAAGGACAATTACTACATCTCTTAGCAAGCTGAATGATGCATCACTCGTTTACTTTGGATTCATCAATTTTTTAAATGAGTTCGTGTAAATAATAATAAACAATAAATAATAATAATAATAATAATAAATAATAATAATAATAAATAATAAATAGTAACTAATAATAATATTAATATTAATATCCAAACAAACAAAGGTTTACATATGCTAATTGGACTGAATTCTCTCCTTTTTAAAAAATAACGCTTATTTTATGGAATACTTACTTCCAGAATTGATAACTTGCATATTCTGGGAATAGTATCTAACAGAATATGATGACTTGCTGATGTTGAGCGCTCATGACAGTCAGTGAATTGTCCAAGAAAGGAAATTTCTTGAACCGGAAAGTCCGGGATTCCCTGGATCACCACGCTTGCTCTCCGACGAAACCCATAGCCCAGTTGACCACTTGACCGCACTTGCGAAGCTGTTAGGTAAGCCCTGCCATGTCTTCAAACAGTCTCTGACCATTTTTTCATTAGTTGTTTTGTTATTGCTTTGTGATCTGCATCTGGATTGGCCCTGTTGTTGTATCCTGTACACGTAATTGGTTCCCTAACTCTATTGCTTGTGTACTCTGTCACAGTCGTTCAGAAGTTTTCTATATTCGCAACCAGCATCAGTGCATTGGGTTTTGTGACTTAGACTAGTTCTGTGCACGTTGCAGCAGATTTGGTAGTAATCTTGCCTCAGGCATACAGTTTTAGTCAATATGACAACATCAAACGACCCAAAACTTTCAAATTTTAGCGTGTTAATTGACAACCTTAGGCGTCCGCTCGTCAATATCGTTATCAAATAAACTGGCATACCAACCAACGACTACAGCTGTGTGCCCAATGAAGTTTAGTACAGGCCCTCAAAGATTTGTTTCAAAGTCAAACTGAACGATACATATATCAGTTCGCTCTCCGTTTAGGAACCATATTTGTTGAAGTTATAGTACAACAGGCCACAAAAAGTCATATTACCTTTCAAAAGTGTGCTGGTCATAGCTCATATCAGCAGCCTCAACATAATCTTCGTGGATATCTCACCCAACTCACAGTTTACGGCAGTACATAATATACCATAATTTGCACAGCACCGGACATGACGAAAGACAAATATCGTTGAGAGGAGATTACACTTCATTCCAGATATCTTGGAGCGTTTGCTCTTTCGGCGCCATTCGTCACCTTCTGTTGCATATGCAGTTGTGACAGAACAAGGTGAACTCTGTCAGTAATGACAAGCTGAATATTATCCAAAGAGAGGATCTGCAACCATCTCACACAAAACAGTCGTCGACAACAAGACATGTAGGGGTAAGGGCCACCAGCGTGTATCAACAAACCCACTTTCGACCTTGTAAAACAATCCAAATTTGACATCACTGGCATTCAGTAAGACGATTCTGATGAGACTCAGCCGACCACCCTCGAGTCCACAGAAGATGTCGACTTGACACTTGTTTATCTTGGAACTAACCTTCCTTTCCCGTTAAACAATGCGTTAGATTTTTCTTGACAGAACACACTACAATTAAGGGTGCTGAAACCTTTCGGTAGCCCACTAACAGTCTTGGCCTTTTTGAGGTTCATCAGGTAGGCTCTGTTTCCGAGTTTCCGTCAACCTTATGGTCTCACGCTATTTCACGCTAGGTGCTTATAATCATGAGCTATATTCTTGTTTTATTTACACGAATTAATTATTAGCATTTAGTGAGACATGTCCTGTTAGTTCTTTAACGAAGTAAAATTTTGAATTTCTTGTTCCCTCGTNAAGAGCCAGCAGAATATAAACAGAAGAAAATTATTCGCTATTTTCTTTATCCACCTTTTGGAGTTTCTTGGATACTACGACGCTTGTGAAAACTACTGTTTATCTAATAGAGTCACCTGTGTATCTCCATGTTCTACTGATGTACAACTTCGAATAAGAGATGCAGCAGTTGCTGTCAGTTACTTGATAGCTCCGCATTTTTTCTTAAACAACCTCATCACTACCTAGTAGATTCTGCTTAAATACCTACCCCTCTTAACTTATTCAAATAAATCCGCTGTAAATGATATTGAAATTGTGAAGATTTTTCTGTGTAATACTGAGAAAGCGTGTTGCGATGACGTCATAGCGTCTGCAGTTGTCATAGGACAAATATGAACTGACTCGTTGTCGAGAATATTCTAACAACTGATGCCAGATAAGCCAACAGAAGCTGTCCCCAAGCGATGTTTTACAAGCAGAATAGATAGATACGGGGCTGTAGGCGTTCGTCTCCACCAAGCACACATTTGTACGCTTGATGGATTTTGTATACTTACTGCGAGATAATTCAGTCTGCATTCTGAAAACACAGCTGTAAAAATGTGCGCGTAATGGGTGTTCTGCGTCTGCAGGAAAATGAAAAAAACTTCGGTGCGCGTGGAACAACCATCATTGGAGTTGAACGAGTTTACTGAAACGGTTGTGTTAATTCACACGATTCCTCTTGCTAGTAGGAGAAGTTCAACTTTATAGCTGAAAGGTGCTCGACAGTAGATGATTTTGAAACAGTGGCCCATATTGTAGAAACTTTTGTGGATGGAAAGGACCACAGAAATGAAGTGCTTTTCAAGCACCCGTGTTAGTCGTTGGCATACCTGTTTCCACTTGAAGCGTTTCCAGCATATTTTTAGTGAGCATGAATGTACCCCCAAGGAATTGGGGATCCACAACGCTTTCTTATTATTATTCAGGTCAGATTTTCATGAATGTAGTAACAGCTGATGGACCTAAGTTCTCACAAAAGAGTGCAACGTGTTTTGCTTTCTCTGGTTAGTTCACGCGAACTTTTTTTCCGGTTTTTGTTTCGCCATTTTTTAAACTTATTATGTATCATGGCCAACAGGCTAGGTGTGCTCTTCCAGTTCGACTCAGTTCTCCTGAATGATCTCATATGCTACCGAATTTAGATAGCTGGTTCATACAGATAATTTGACATAATTAGAATAAGTCTAAATGTATCTGTCATCAAAACACGCTGAGCAACTATGGTGTAGCTTCAATAAGTGACTGGTTTCGTGTTAGATTTTGTTTCAAGAGAACGTTTTGTCACGACATCGTCAAGGACTTGTAACAAACTTAAAAGTAATTCTATTTTAACCTACAGCAAGGACAAGTTTCCTGTTATTAGGACTTGTCTTCTGCACAGAAACTTGATGTGTTGCGTTTTGTTTAACAAAATCGACCGAGGAAAATATCGATAGTCTTCGTACATCCCATTGTTTGGTAAAGTGCAGTAGGTCTTAGGCGTAATACACTACTCATAAGGTTGCTGAAAATTCTTCGACAGCCCACGACCGGTTTCATCCTTCTTGGGGATCATCAGGTAGGCGCAGTCCCCGAGTTTCCGTCAACCTTATTCCAGATAAGGCCATGATAAAAAAATTAAAATTAAACCTTCTAGAGCTAATTGTCATGTGGATTTATATTTGCTTTTACTTATATTTTTGTTTACATCATTCTTGGGTTTAACATAATTCAGCAAGATAAAAGTACGTCAATATAAACATTAGCAAACCGGAGATGTGTGAATCTTGGCGCTGACTCTACATAAATATCGCTTTGCACA
>SJOL01010174.1:142383-152988 GCA_004794785.1 Opisthorchis felineus
AATTTGACATAATTAGAATAAGTCTAAATGTATCTGTCATCAAAACACGCTGAGCAACTATGGTGTAGCTTCAATAAGTGACTGGTTTCGTGTTAGATTTTGTTTCAAGAGAACGTTTTGTCACGACATCGTCAAGGACTTGTAACAAACTTAAAAGTAATTCTATTTTAACCTACAGCAAGGACAAGTTTCCTGTTATTAGGACTTGTCTTCTGCACAGAAACTTGATGTGTTGCGTTTTGTTTAACAAAATCGACCGAGGAAAATATCGATAGTCTTTGTACATCCCATTGTTTGGTAAAGTGCAGTAGGTCTAAGGCGTAATACACTACTCATAAGGTTGCTGAAAATTCTTCGACAGCCCACGACCGGTCTCACCCTTCTTGGGGATCATCAGGTAGGCGCAGTCCCCGAGTTTCCGTCAACCTTATTCCAGATAAGGCCATGATAAGAAAATTAAAATTAAACCTTCTAGAGATAATTGTCATGTGGATTTATATTTGCTTTTACTTATATTTTTGTTTACATCATTCTTGGGTTTAACATAATTCAGCAAGATAAAAGTACGTCAATATAAACATTAGCATACCGGAGATGTGTGAATCTTGGCGCTGACTCTACATAAATGTCGTTTTGCACAGTGTTACAGGTTTCTTGTGGAACAATAGAACCACTTGTAGATTGACTATAGCAGGGAAAAAAAGCAGCTGTCGATGTGTGCGTGACACTTTGTTGTTCTGTTTTAACTCAATTTTGTTTGCCAAATTCATATTCAGATGCAATCGGCCTTTAACGTACTGCACGTAAGCTTTGTTATTGTCATTCTTGTTAACATTGTCCTTCTTACTACTTGGATCGGTGTTATTATCAGAGCTCCGGAGCATCTTAAAGTCAAACGAGTTTCAGCTTACTTCTGGGAATTGTATCTGTCATACGGGGACATTGTCAGCAACTACAAGCATGCTGCCTGGCCTTCACCCTCGTTGTTCGGAATGGTGAAAATGCAAACCTACGCTTGTGGATAATTTAAATCATCTATGTAAATTTCATGTTTTCTGGTTGGTTTCTTGTGTAGCTGAATCACGTTTTTGTAGCTAGAGGATTTTCGGAGGATTGGAGAGCAATCTGTTGACAACAACCTATTTCAGATTTTTAATGGCACCAAAAGCAGTAGCTCACATAGACGTCTGTTATGTGCAAGACAGTAAGCGGT
Organism: Opisthorchis felineus; assembly: GCA_004794785.1. NCBI lineage: Eukaryota > Metazoa > Platyhelminthes > Trematoda > Opisthorchiida > Opisthorchiidae > Opisthorchis > Opisthorchis felineus. Next base: position 143,597 of record SJOL01010174.1, read on the forward strand.
TTCGGGGTTTGCTTGAAGTGCCGGTTTCGTCATGTAAAGGAAATCCTGTCTGGTGATTAACTGGTTCCATGGTAAGTCAGTAGGTCAACAATTCATCCTTTACTGTTTTGTTCCTTGATACCAGTATAAAAAATGGGTTTGTTATCCGATTTATGAACTTTGAAAGTTGAGCAGTCGTTGAAGTTTTAGGTATTGCTTTATAAACTGACTGTCGAGTCGCATTGCATTCTAATTCCCCGTCTGGTGCGTCAAGGTTTTCAAAGTTCAAAGGACCACTGTTTAATCGTTATTAGATTTAAACAGACTTCCTATAGATTAAAATAGATATCCTTCAGCATCATAAATAAATCCGATAAAAAGTAGTATCACGCCTGCTACTTTTAGCTTATTAAGGGTAGAAAATTTCCACTTTAGGAATAGGTGATTAAATTGACTGGATAAATTGAAAATTGGCGTGCAGGCTCATCCAACGGGTTTCAACTCACTGTCATCTATCTCAGTTTTTCAAAACCAGTTGTTAAAAATCCCCATCATTTGAGAAGCACAAGCATCGAATCGTGAGGAATCTAGAGTATTAAACTTTGATTGACCGTACCATCCGACAACGTGCTTAGACATTTGGTCACAAAACAACCCCTGTAAATTACACAATGGACTTAGGATACGATGAATACAACTCTTTCATGAATAAACTGGCCTGCAGTACAAGTTGATGCAGTAGCAAAACCTGATGGCGCTTCATTCTTTACGATGTGAACTGGCCTAATCGGGGGTACGGCCAAACGTACTGTGGTTTCTTTTTTGCAATTTGTTTCCATTGGATTGCGTCTATACTTTGTCAACCTACATAACTTTGTTTCAAAAGATGAAAGTGATCACACGAACATGACTTTTGGCAATCACTTGTTTGGTAATGCAGTGACAGGAATGTGAATACTGTCCTAACGGCAAGGTGAATTCTTACTTTGATGCAAAAGGCAGGCTTCGTGACTGATTACAAATAATCACGTTACTTTACTTTCATTGGCCAGCTTTGCTCTATCGAATCCCTTCGACTTGCCATCGATCATGAGATGATGCACAATTCTTTTAACTTGGCTGATTTCTATCTTGGTTGATTGTTCAAATAAACGTTTGTATTCAAAATTTGCTTGATTATGCTTGATCGGAATCAGGAGTGTTGCTGAGGTCAAATGCAGTTGTGAAGATGTGATAGAGTAACTACCGGGGAAGCTTGGCAGCATTACTGTAACCAGTTAGATGATTTACGCTGCGAGCACCTAACATTCCTTGCGTGGCACCTCACGCAATGAAGCCAGAATTCATCTATAAGAATGAGTAACATGGGTTCCACTGCTGAAATACTGCATGTTGGTAACCGTCGATATAGACATGACTCATATACTGTCCTGGAAACCAAGAATACTACGAGCAAAAATCTATTATTCCACGAAGTTCCAGTGATTCGGTGATGGTAATCTTGGAGAAGCCAAGATGCAGTGATGTTTAATTAAGCCCACCACGGTTTACATCCGTCAATTTCTTTGCATTTCGGGAAGAGTATTGACACCCACTTATATGACATTTCTTCCACCATAGTTCTGATAAATTCCAGACTGATTTCACCGTAGTGGTTCAACAAGCTGAGGTATATCTTTGTGTGCCTTTGATGGTCTGCACAGAGGATGAAAAGCATCAATTAGAAAACTCTAATCAAATATTTTTCTTTTACGATTTTATAAGCATATCCGAGTTTCTTCACGGTTTCACTGATGTTGTCTGCAAATTATTTTCACTTCGTTCATCAAATGGGTGGCGATATTTGGTTGGGATTTTGTGCGGAACTTTCGCATTCTCAGTGTACGTGGATCGGTCAATGATGACTGCCACACACGATGATGATTTTTTAACCTTTGTTTACTTCGTTTTCTTTTCTGAAAAGGCATTAAGTGTTGTGTCGGGTATGCCGGTTGGCAAGATAGTTCGGTAGGATCTTTTCCCATGTCCTGTTCACGCTTAATCCATTTATTTCCGATTATGGACTGGCTAAGTACTCCAGGCAGATTGCACCTTTAAATTGAAGTTGATCTTTAGGGATATGTTTGTTCTGTTTTTAGACGATCTATTAGAGAAAATTTTCTCCAAAATTTTTGTGATTTTTTGTTCTTCTGGTCTAGGAGTTTGAGTGACTAATGTAGTAAGTATGATTTTTGGGACCCAGATTTTACACCAGCGATCAACAAAAAGGAATTTACCATCCCACTCGAACTCTCTTCCACTCAAGTATACGAAAATGAAAGAGTTGGCCAACGGAAAGATAGAGCTAAGAGGAATCGCAGCACTGAACATTTTCTCTTCATTGTTTAAGCGTCACCATCAGGTGTCTCTACTGCTCGAGTGATCTTTTTAGACAGATTCCAAACACACTGGAAACCGTGGCGCGTGACTGGTCACCATTTGGCCTAAGAGCTTATCGGGAGAAATCGAAAGTTACGGAAATACGAGCACGCAATTAGTGGCCTGATCCTCTTTCATCCTGCCGTTTGAACTATATGTTGTGGTGTCTTATTGATTTTTCATGAATCTCTTAAGGGAGGTGTTGGTGGGCTCAGTCGTGTGCACATATCATGAGAAGTTGCAGGACTTTGTGGGAATGTGTGAATGCACATGCCAATTGTCAGCAGTGGTAAAGCTGAATGGAAGTCAGGGAGTGGTGCAAAACATTCGAGCGTAAATTTGAGGGTTCTTGGTTTTACATATCGAGCTCATGTTTATGGTCAGATAGCAGCCCATGTCTTACGCGTTAAAATCGCAGTTGAAAAATCAGTTTGAAGTAACATGCACTATACTGTGACCCTCATCTGCTGCCGGCGTACATGGACCATGAAGGCCTTAGCACTGTCTGACGTCTCACAGTAACCCCAAATCAACTTCGGCTAATCGAGTACAAAAGCTCGATTCTGAGTGTGACTCCTGCCGATGAACGCTGTCACCTTGAATCTCCGTTTTTTGTTTTGGACTAAGTGACCTTGTTTCTGAGTGGTTATGCTGTAACCAAAATAAACGGCGTCAGAAATGGTGACGATTGGTGTCATCGTTGAGCTAAGCGTGCGTGTCTTAGGGAGATTTCACTTTCAGCGTTTCCAGTGAAATCGGGAGAGTGAAAAAGCAAGTTGAAAAAACCGTGGATTCTAGGATCTTTTCGCTGCTTGGAGAGTGAACTAGGTCGGGTAGTAACCGGTCAGCTACTTGACCGTCAATCCATTCAACCTTTAACTTGTTGACCTTCAATTTATCGAACCTTTGATTTGTCAGATTTCACTTTACCAAGACGTTCTGCTGACTATTCATTCATTTGCTCACTAATTAGCAGATGCAGCATAGCAACCAAGCTCCGTTTTCTTCAACCGATCGTCTGAACAACATATCACAATTTATTCGGTGAAGTGGTGTAATTTGGGGTGAAAAACTAGAAGAAAGGTACTGAGTCCAATGCATCCAGAAACAGGACGCTGTCATTAACACAAATTAAAAATTTTCACGAGCATACTTTGAACCCAGGTCACATTTGCGTACTTGGAATGCGAGCAACAGCAGCCATGAACTAACATATTATGACCCATTAAGTGACACTCAGTAGATCGTGGAAAAGGCCGGATCAAAACTTGTTAAGTCAGTGGTTTCTACGAGATGAAATGCCATGACGTTTTAGCTGGATCATCAGTTTCAATGGTTCGTCGCAGAAGGTCAGTTTTTGCGTATCTGCAGTCAAGTACCTCGTTGTGCGATAGATACACGAGGCTTGGCACCAGCATGAGAATGCATGCGTAAACATAGCAGCCAGTGGTGGCACCTGGATATTTGCTCTTTAGCTGTGAATTTATTATAGGGGCAGTGAAACATATTACCAAAGATGAGAAGCCCTAAAATACAATTGAGTTTCCCATAGCATTTTTTCAGTGAATTTCGCCCCTACATAAAAGACATACTCGCTCCTTGAGGATCAGATAAATTATCTGCCGTGTTTCGCACGCTTTAGTGTTCCAGTAATAAATCGGACCGGACAGCTTTTCTATGTAAATTCGTCTTCTAAACTTCAGGTATTGTAAACCACCACTCAAACAGATTTTCATTGCCCTCTAGGCTTTATCCTCTCGTTTATCTCTCAAAATTCCAGTTAATCGAACCACCAACTCACTCTGGTATTTATGAGACGGATTAACTAGTTCAGCATATGACGACATGAAAATTGGGTTTTCTGCATTTATGAGTTTTTTTCATGCTCTGTTTGAGAAATTCCCACCAAACCACGAAGATCAACGTTGTAATATGACTACTGTCAGTCATTCATTTAATATCTACATCCATTACCTATTTGCGAATGTAGCACGACTTACGAAATCCATATGCTGCTTCTAAATACGAACTTGAATTATTGGATGATACAAGCAGTTGCTTGTTACAGAGTTATCGAACCTTAACAGAACAACACACTGCGTGTCCATTATCCCATACACATATCCGGCATCTGATATCTTGTATCCCACTTCCGGAATTTGATATCAAGTTCATTCTATGGATTATACATCTCTGCATCTAAATTAACAATCTTCTGGACTTTGTAATTCCAGTCAACGAATCTGCTCTCCTTGTCAGGTTATGACCTGTCTGGCTAAGTTGAAATACTACAGCTATTTGAATGATGGTCTGCCACTCGTGTTACTACTCCAAAAACAGACTATCCAAGACAGCCCACTAGTCTTTTTCCTTGCCAGCTTTAAATAGGACGACCTATGTGTAGGCTTGCTTCTAACTCCTAGTTCGAGGGAAATCTTGTTTAATTTTGTGCAGACTATTAAACTCAAAGCACACAGTGATGTGCAAATCAAACACTACAGTGAAGAAAGCTAGGAGCATCACAGGCACACGTAATTGCTCCTGCATTTTGTGCTGATCTGACAATTACTCATCAACCGGGCACATGGCTCAAAAGCACGACCTTCACACACAAGACAACTGATGACCTGTTCATTAGAAATTGGAACAATGTATCGGTCTGTTGGACAATAATGGCACCATAACAATAGCTAGATTATCGCTTGGGACTTATCGCATCTTCCACGGCTTAGTGCAAATGGTTTCACATCTTAATAATCCTCGCCACTCTCAACAGGCGTATTTGCACGGGGGTATTTTTCATGTTGTCACTGTAGGAGATTTTTAATCAGTCCAGCTAACTAACTTCAAGGGAGATCCAAAAGCAGCAAACCTGAATTGTTCCACATTGTCAGCGGAGAGCGTGATTAAATTTTGGTTTCTAAGGGACCCACGATTTTGTGCGTTAAACGACCGTCCACTTTGAAACAGTATGATCATAAGATTCCTCAACTAGAGGGTTCTATGAAATAAAACTCGAGCAAGTGAATTTCAGGTAATTGGATACGTTGAACTATTTCGAAAGTGTCTGTATTTTGATAAAGGTGAACTGGGTGAAAATGGTTTACTTATAACTATTGACACTCTGAACTAAGTTGAAAGTGCTTCGACAGTAAGTGGACATATTCGTATTTATCCCAATGGGCAACCTCTTGATTTGGTTCCTTCTAGAATTTTTTTCGCTGGACAAAAGTGAAGAAATGCAATAGCTCATCGACCTCCTTTCACCGTTTGGTACCTGCTTAAGTGGTTGTAGAACGCTCTACACCTGTTGATGGCATGTCAGCGCAGTATATTACGAATTGTTCAAACGTAAAGCGTGGTTAAAAGTCATCATGTGCCATCCAATAAGCTGTGAATGACACATAAGCACCAAGATCACATACAAAGCTATTGTGGTGCAGTAAATATTAGAAAAGTCTCACACATTTGCAGTCCTTCGTAATTTTAGGTAAAGCGTTCATTGGTTTTGTTATTCATGGTGCAAAAAAAAATGAAAACGATAAACTTGATTAGCATTCTATCGCAGAGCATTGTTAGGAGGGAATGTAGAATAACTCATTGAAAAATGGCGCTGATAACAGCATGATCTAGCATCATTGTTACTGGCTGAAGTGCGTTTAGCATATTCACATGAGCTCTTGTGTTCCTCCGTGTTTTCCAGAATTGTTCTTTCGCACCTCAGTTTATGCGCTCACTGAACTAACTGAGTAATGCCTGAATTACTGTATCTTTCAAGTGTGCGCCCACAATAGACTGAACACCAGCTCATGCTTTGATACATGCCTGTAGCTAGTAGGAAACTTTCACACAAATAGAACAAGCTGTGGTGACAGTTTGCTTTCATTCGGCATATATTTCCCTTGATAAATATCCATTCATACTGGCCTAGATAAACAAATTATTTTGTGGCTTTGGTTAAGACGACCTCTGTCCCAACAAAAGTTGAGTGTTGAGTTGAATAATTGGATTGTGAAATTCCATTTGTTTTTCTCATGTCCAATTTCACTCGCGCGTCTTTTTGTCCAGTGATCATTTAATATCACTAATAGTTGAAAACCCGTACTGAATGGCTATCGCTGGGCAGATTTCCATCAAATATGAAGAGGCACCATATAACGAGTTGAGATGTTCACTGCCGTTTCTTTTTAACCTGTCTCATGCGCGTGAAGTGAACATTTCTGATAAAAATTGACCTCGTAAGAGTAAAGATCAAGTTGTGTCTACGAAAGACAGCTTACATACTGAATGTGGCACTCTTACCTAACACCACACTGGTTTTTTGCAGATGACCTATGCAACTCACAATTATCCCTTGAAAAATTAATTTTTTTCCACGAGAAAGTGTCGTCTATTGGACTCAACGGTATGGCGACTGGAAGACATAACTTTATCTTCATATGTAGCTAAAAGTTACGCTGGCAACATGAAAAGCAAATAGCTGACAGCTATGAGGAAAGGTGTTTCCGGAACAACTAAACGGAAACTGGACTTTACTGATAGTTGCGGCAGATAACATTACTGCAATCTGTGGTTTCCGATGTCACGCCTCTTTTAATTCTACTGAACAGGACATAATAAATTCCCCCGCATGCTGATTGAAAAAATAGGTGTTGTTGCTTTCCAGGAGAAGGAACCGTTCTTGTCAATTTTGAACGAAAGCGTCCTGACATACTTGCTCGGACCCAGAGAAAAGTGATTGGATTAAATTTACGGAAACACTGTTCAGGAGGAATTATGTCATAACAGTGATACCGGGCGTTGCGGTAACTCACAGCATAGATAAGCTTTTGGCGTCAAGTGTAGTTCAAACAGGCTCAGTCCAAAAGCAGTAAGATGCTCCAAATTAAACAAGTCTAGATAAAGAAAACTTGGAAAAAATCAATCAATCACATGACAACTGTAAAAAAGTTGCTCAGACTTTAGCTAACAGATCATTTTCATTTGAAAACAGTTCTTACTAACAGTGCTGAAAATGATGCACGGGAAACCGCATCAGTTCATTCTAATGGACTAAACCGGTATCTTTTCAGGAAGGAGCAGAGTTTTGTAGTTGAGACTTCATCATTCCTTCTCTGTGTTTATCACTCGGTTACAAAAGTGGTAAATGGGTTGAGAACACACGCTGTTAACAGTTATACTCTAAGAGAAACAAGCATGAAAAAGAGCATTCTGACGTTATAAAGCCTGTCAGCCGACAAAAAAAGTCAAAAACAGACCCACGTGGTGGGGCCTGAATGAAGGATGGGTTAATCATTACCATATACTTATGAAAACTCATCGTATAGGTGCTCAGTTTTCCTTCGAACTTCCTACATTGTAAGTCACGGGTTCGAACTTACCTGGAGATTTCTGCGACGCATACCACTGACGGATTCCAACCTGAATAAGTCACCTTTAGAGTGCTTCTAGCGTTTCCCGACATGTGCAGAAGGTATTCGTTAGCTGAAATGCCAAGTTCATCCCTAAGACAAAGCGACTGATATGTGTTTCTAGAGGTGCATTGTTCAGAGTTGGTTACAATTTCAAGTAGTGCTGAAATTTATACGTAAACACACTCATTTAACGCTGTCCCTTTTGCGGCTGAAGATGGTTGGGCTAATTTGTAGACCACAGGGATGAGTGCTTGTAGTGATAACGGTGGTTTTATCACTGGACACTTAAACTTCGACGCATAAAACGAATACTTTTCATCAAGCCAGTAAACGATTAGGCAGAGTCTGTTTGTGCCACTAGCCGATTTAAAGATGCTAGTGTACTTCGTAAACCAGGCCGAATCACTTGACTACGTTTAAAACAGAGAAACTGCTATTCTGGAATCCGATGCGGTCTTCTTCATCTGGTAAGATTACTCTACGGAAGATACCAATTTTGGTTGATCTCAGAGTTCCAATCAGTTGTGGTACCCTAGCGGGGTCATCTCTAGTATGTAACATGGATGAGTTTTTAGGTAAAAGTCCCAAAAAAGGAGTACAAAAAATCATCATTCCCACTTGTCTGATACGAAACTAAGGGTCTTGTTGCTTGTAGATACTGCCGATCGCATATTTTAAGGATTGTCCATGAGTTAGGCAAGTGAGACAATCGTTCTGCTTACTTCCAGGAGTTGGTGTGTACAGGAAGTAATTTATATTTTCCTGGTATAGCGTGTGTTTCATCAAACAGTAATTTGTTTACTAACTGCCTAGATGTCAACTTTCACGCAACTGCATTGGATTGGCCAATCACAATCGAGAATTAGTGCAAGAACCTCTCATTACCGAGGAGAAGAAAAATGCATTGCACTTAGCTAGCAGCATAGCATGGCATCTCCTCGTTTATTAACGGGGCTTCTCTTTAGTGCCAAAACTTTTTAACAGTGAAACCTAAGGAGAGTGAAGCGCCATTACAGCCGGAGCCCCGTACAACCTGTTTTTGATTACTAGATTATACAAATATATTGAGTAGCGAAACAGAATCGCCGAGGTGGACAAACATTTGGGCGTGGCAATAGTAAATGACTAGTGCGGGACAGCCCGACCTAAAGCTGCCACCCTGACGTGGTGGTCGGGCTTGAGTGTTGCAATGATCCCGCGGGCTACACCGGCTTGAACTTCGTTCCACAAGGTGCAATAATGCCAGGAAGGCCAAAGGGGTGTAGTCAGACCAAGAGCAGCGAGACACCGTACTACGAGTAATATTGCTACGAGGTGGTCTGGGGGTAAAGTCCAACTGTCCTCTGCGATAGGAGTGTGAAGACATTAAGGTTTTTCCCCCAGGCAACCAGCATGTCCATATTTATGGAAGCAGCGATGCTGCCTTCCGTCGAGTATGGACGGGTTAGAAAAGGTCAGCCCTCAAAACCGCAAACTCCGATTGCCCAACGGTTGACCGTGACTGCCGGCGCATTATTAAATACGGCCGAAATACTTTTAAAACTAAGGAGTCCGGTGCTACTCAAAAGGCACCTGCTGTGC
>SJOL01010174.1:208383-257804 GCA_004794785.1 Opisthorchis felineus
TGCGTAAAAGCGTCAGCTTCTAAACACAGCCTCTGGACTCTCCAAAGTGTATCCGCTTATAATAACTTATTCCAGTCCGCGTTAACGTGGATTTTCATGTTCATGCACTTGGCAGCATTCGCTAAATTATTTTGCATCCCAGGTAGAATGTAAACCATTATTAACCTAAATCAATTGGAAGGTGCATGCTCTCTGCCATTTGGCTGCTCAGCAAACGGAGGAACGGAACCCATGAGCCTTGCCTGCTCCGGTCATTTTCCAGGCATCAACGCCCGGGTTACGTTGGGTAATTGGCCTAGTCTTCAAACCAGAATAAACACCCACCAAAAATTTTACTTTAGGTTTCCAAAGTCTTCCAAACTAACTATCTTTGCAAGGAATTTCTGATAAGCAATGTCTAAAATGAACTGGCAGTGGATACTTCACCGGTAATAAGCTATAGACATACACAGCACTGTGAAATGTAATGGCTGAAAGCCCGTTTCCGGTCACTAAGAATATTTACTAGAAAATTTTTTAAAGATCAATGAACTCCTTCAGAACCCTGCGAAATCAATGGGTTAGACCTGTCATCTCAATTCGCACACTCTAGATTTAATCACTTTTTTGTCTCCCCTTTATTTGGCTTCGTTTTGAATTTATTCCGCGCTAGCTGAGCCCTTTGAAATTACATTTAGTACACCGTTCCAAGAACCACATCAAAGACAATGGCATTTTAATATTGCATTCTTGCATGTTGGCAGTGCAATAAGTAAGCTAGACAAGACTGTACAGATCTGGGATAAACTAGCAAGTAGTATTTCACGGGCATGCGTTTTGATGAGCGTGTCGAAACCTTCTTCTCTGTGTTGATGGGGGTAAATCAAAGCAAACAACATATGGATGGACTGGCGTCAAAAGATTCAGTTATAATACCGTCCAGTTGTTCAAATAAGACAGTGGAACTCCAAAACTTTCCCTCGGCCAAAATGATTGTAGGCGCGACGATCAACGGACTGTCATATCCAAGCGCCTTTGTCATACTGCTATTGTTTCGCGCTACAAACGTGAATGCGCACCGCCGGCGTATCCAGAGACCTCAATTTTATTCGACAACTTGCTCTCAAGTAGAAAATGTAATGTTTCCTTTCCCTTTAACCTTGATTAGAAAAGTACCGTTTTATACCATTGTTCAAGTGTATTAGACTTCGACGGACCAGTGAACATAAGACTTAAGTGGATTTTTTGGTTATTCATTCCGATGAAGACGGCAATGAATGGACGGCAATATGAAATTTTGTAAGAATTTTCCGTGAATAGCCGATAAAATTTTAGATGGTAAACTTTGAGACGACTATACGATGTTGTTCTATCTAGACACTTCATTCATAGGCGTTTTATAAGACTCAGTCGGTCCAATTTCCACTTTAAGGCAAACGAACTTTGGTGCCATCTGATAAAATCTATAGGTTTTTCACTACTATCTAACCACCTGACACACTTTTGATAAAAACTTTTTCAAGGTCCCGTATTAGGAAGGTCAAAAGGCTGTACGTCAGTACCACTAGCAAACATCGTGGTCTCACAAGGCTATTGTTTTAACCTGTCAGTTAACGAAGAGGACATTTAAATTCACATGACATATTCCGCAAATGACTACTCCGTAGTGTTTTTCTCCTAACTTGATAAAATTTCAGAACTTTTATTTGATCGACATTTTCCCAGTTATAACCATGAGTTGGAGGACAACCCCTGCTCCATCTGTGTGGTCCACAGACAAGAAGATTAAAATATGTGAACGAGTAACCAGGTGAATAAATCGCTCATCCTACCATCTAGTAATTGCCACGAGGTTCTTCTCACTTGATGCGAAAGATCTGTTTACCCATTTGAGTAAAGTATTCAGGTTTTGAATGACAATACGATATATTATAAATTGTAACAGACTCATTGTGTTCTTATTAACTGCCCTGTTTATTGTCTGCTCCCCGTAGACATGCATACCTACTCACACTATAAGGCAACCGGTACATAACCCGTCGTCTTTTACCGGTGTAGTTTAATAAGATGGGAGTGATCGTTAGCGTGAGGCGAACGGACAAATTAGAGCGTCTGAATTTACAGTTAATTGATTTACCACTTAGTAACACGTCTAACGGTGCCTTTCAACCTATTCCGTGTCGCGAACCCATTTTCGGTATTTCGGGGAAGGTCGTCTTTCAGCTCAGCCAAATAAGTTATATTTCCAATGTCTTAATGCACACATGGTTTAGTATTTTCAAAACTTCCATCAATAGGGAAAGTAAGCTCTGATAAGAAATAATAATTTAGTAACCTAAAAGATACAACTGGCCAACAGAATGCTCCACCACTCTCGTTAAACTAAGTAAAGCGTCATAATGTCTTTTAGTTCATTTGTTCGCATCGATTATTAACTGACGCGTAACTTCTAACTGGCCCCAGATACCTCGGAACAAATACATCCGAATAAAATCTACTTTTTTCAGTCAAAATCCAGATTACGCATGAAGAAAGGTGACCAAGATAGTTTTGAAATGGGTTGGAAGCCTGGATGATATTATTACCTATGCAGGGTTTATAGCCAAAGGTAATGACGATAATGCTCAGAGCAGTTTGTCTTTTGGTAGGCTGTAACGTGTTTTGTCGGTTGGTTAACTTGAGGAGTGTTAGAAACGTATTGTAAATTTCTTTTAACTGCTCCAAATCCATTAGAATTGGGTTGAACAACAATACACAGGCTAGATATCGATCAAACGATATTTAATTTTTACACATGATGATCCCACAGATAGCTGTGCGGGCATCGTAGAAACTTAGAATAAAGTACGCGGACTTGCTGGTCCCTAACATTGGTAACACGGAAAACACAACCAGCAGTGAAATGATGCGGGACAATTACATGAAGTACACACTACGAGTCAAATGTACAAATTGACGCAATGCGGTATGATTGCGATTTAGTACACAATTGATTTTAAACTGATACATTTTCGCAGCAATTCCTTCAAGTCCGGTGCATCGAAAACTCGTACCAGAGTCCGTTCTCTCTTGTAAGATAGAAGTAATGACATAGGGTCAGCCAGCCGTAAGAAGTAATGTTGTGGTGAGTTCGAATGAACCTCGAATCATTTAATTATATAGTTTTTTTAATATGACAACGGAATGTGACTTCCGGTAATTTCCTTGACTTGAACGGTTATTCTTCGTCAGATCATATCTTATCGCTGTACTGCTCGATGTGATACCGGCTGAATTGTGCAGCATAAATAATAAACTGATGTAAACATAGAACCGATATTTCTCTTTTCTATGATTTGAGATGTTAATTTGCTGAGGCCACACACACTTTTACACATATATAAAAAACAGCATCGTATTTTTGAAGTCTGCCGCCACTGGAAACTTGCAGAATTTTACCAGTAAGGTCGGAAATGTGCCAGGCCAGTGCTACAGCCTCAACACATGTTTATTGACCTTACATCTGCCTTCAGAAAAGGAGTCCAAACAGAGTGGAATTAAAAGCGAGAGCAGTGATTCGCAACACTGGCCAACAACCAGTAGTTCACTAGATTTTGCTTTCAAATCTGAGACTTTTACATCATTCGGTTGAAAACCAAATTTCCACCATAGTCCCCAAGTCGACCTGAACTTGCACACCTCAAACAGTCTCCTCATTAAATTTCGCGACAAAAATGCTACCGTTGTAAGGGGAAAAGTCCTTTGCAACAGAGTTTTTATTAGAAAACCAACTAAACGGTTACAGATTATCGGACAGGAAAGTCAAACTCTCATTTGCACTTTGTTTTTAAAAACTGAATATCCGTCTTCTTCTTGAACGCGTCTTCTTGAACTCTCCTGGATATTCAGTGATAATCACGCAGTTGTAAACAAATGCTGCAAAGCAGTTCCACGAAGTCCGTAATTAACCCCACCTTCCATTAGATCAAGGCTGAGTTATGAGAACACACATACTACTCGCATGCCTCATCAGTAGTGCCCACCGTTGCACCGGTAGCTAGATAAATTACCCCACTCCCAGTGCATTTATCGATCTGGAATCAAAAATGTTGAAACTAGAAGTGCCAAGACTTAATGCGGATGCAATTAGGTTTCCGGGTTCTTTATTAACAAACTTACCTTCATAAATTTAACGTGAGAAAGATGAGACCTTTAGTTCAGAGTGTTCACCCACAATTATTCAGATGCGCATCCTCTGTTCACCCAAAACCTTGTTTACTGATTCGTTTCTGCCTTTCTTTGTGGTTATATTACCAGACAAGTAAACAAAAATTAAAGCCCATTTTTATACTTCTTGTAGACGAGGCTTACGTCAAAATCTACCTGTTATCCGACAAAGTCCCTACCACTGGAATAGAGCGTGAAGATTCCTTGAAACAGCCAAATAAGCGAATTCAACACATTCATGGGTGCAGTTGCATAATTCACTGTATCAAACAAGTGAATTCCAATTCTTTCGCAGTGGCTGGTTTGGAGGACTTCTTGTTATCTTTTTGCACAACTTTGTATCCAGGATTAGGAGGCATAGTCGAATTGTTGAAAAGATATATACTTGAATTACATGTGGATCAATAATTCTCGCCTTTCTGGAGACTAGTCACAATCAGGGTTACAAATCAGGTTGTTTATTTATGATGTCCAATGTAGAAAACGCTAATGACTGCCTACATTCTGCGTAACTAAAATCTACCATTTGCCAGAAGACAACAGGTACATGTGTTAACCTTAATTATTCGTCCGTTTATTCGAGTTCGATATATGCTAGCCTCGTCCCGTCAGTGTATGGCTGAGCCGCAGCTCTGTATACAGAAAAGTTGTCCGTATAGCGGCTCAGGATAGCAGGACTCAGTAGGGAAGGATTGACACATTTGTCATTCCATACGACACAGGAGGGCCAAAAATGGTCAGCATTAGAGTGACTTTCCAGACGGGAGGATAATACGCTTAGCATTGATGTATTTGAAAGGTAGTCTTCTGGCTGAAAGAATTAGGGGCAGTGTATACAAAGTTAAGTATACCAACTATGCGAGGGTCTACTTTGGACAGACAACCAGCCATCTGCACACCGGAGTTAGTGGGAGAATGTACAAGCCACCAAGAAAGGTAGGCGGATATCAGGTGCTGATCAAAATTTTATGCCTAGATATATATTGGGTACAGGATAAAGGTTTAGAAAGGTTTAGAAATTGTGGAAGTTTCGAGGACTGCGAGTAATAGCACAGAGAACGACTACAGAGGCAGTGGCAATGACCATGCATCCAACCGTAAACAGAATAGAGAATTTAGACCTGGTGTGCATGTGAAAAGCTGTTTAAGATCACTCGAGCTGTCACGTGTTGGTCTTCAGATGACAGTCATAGAAAATCAGTAGCAAAAGTTACTTGGATTTAAAGCAGAAGGCCAAACTCGAAAATCTCACGCGTCCATTCCTGCTAACTCACTTGCCGTAGCTTCAAATTATCTACAGTGACCATCAGAATTTTGCAGGACACTGAACAGAAACCTGCAAATCAAGTGATATGAACCAAAAGTGCCAGACCTCCGAGCGAGGTACAAGCTCGTATGAACTATTATTTCTAACCCTCCAGCGTGGCCTTTGATCACCCATACTAGCTGAAACCAGAGAAGAAATAGACTGTAATTCTTAACCGACATCTAGCACTGATTGAACGTAATATCAAAAAGCCACTGCCAATTTGTTTTCTGTAGGTTTTAAAAATTAGCCAGCCTAGCAAACCAGTCAGTAGGCCACCAGAGGATTTTGTGTTAAAAGCGAGATATTGCCCGGCAGTAAATCTACCAACCTTTATTCCAAATTTTCTGAATGAACAGTAATGTAATTTTTAGATCAAATGTGACACGATTCGCATAACCTACAACTGGCAGCAACAACACTCACTCCGGCGTTAAAAGGAGAAAAGATAACGGTATGATTTACCTTTCAAACACGTAAACACTTTGTTTTGCTTCTGATTAGTAGCTTCAAATTGAGAGTTTCTGGCGTCAGTCTTATTCTAGCATTCTTGAATTTGCATGCCTCCGGCTGACAGTCAGTCGTGCTGTATAAGAAGCGATGAAAAATAACATTTCCTGAATTGTTCTACTCATAAAGCATTACAGACAGGGCGGATATACTAACTCTGTTTCTTTGTCCCATTCAGGAAACCGACTGGACTACTCCCGTGATGTGATATGTAAAGCTTGTCAACAAAAGCGGGGAATATGTTTTTTGCACGAAAAGTATGACCAACCTGAAGAGGACGTCAGGTAATTCAACTTGGTGTCTGCAGCGTCTCAATTCACATTTCATACAGTTGACGGAAATGCTCACAAAACCCTCCACATGGTATGAGAATAAAACAAGCAAATTGTAATGGACCAAGTGAAACGTTCACACAAGACTTCTTTTTGACTTTTGTTTAACTCTTGTCTTTAGTATAAGGAAATTTTAACGGTGAAAGTTAGACCTCAAAACAGATGGTAGTGCGGGGGACCTTTATGAATTTCTCAAGTAGAACTGCTGCTTGGAAAACAGCAAATTAACGACTTGCTTTTTTGCACCTCTCGAAGATTACGGATGACCAACTAGGCTAGAAAACACGAACATTCTAGGTAGTCAGCACCTTTGCGCATCAAGAAAAAAACAGTAGTAGTCTTGGTCTTCGACTGCTTCCATAGATTACATGCATTTGCGCGAGTGGGGTTTGCAGAACACTTGATACCTGCAAAATCGCTTCACAATTTATAGATCACCCCAAGAGAGGTGCAGGCTATAATGGAATAGTCAGATGGTAGTTGTAAAAAGCGGAGCCCCATTAGCCAATTATAGACTCGACTGAAAGGATAACACTGCAAGTTTGAATTGCAAAATACTTTTGGTTATTGTGTGATGAAAGATCACCGACAAAGAACCAGTAATAACTAAGGTGACTAGAATTTGCTTAAATTAGGCCAGCTTGTTGATGTTGGTGAAATTCTGTATTCAGACAACCATGGACGAGTCCGTCAACTAGTTTGAAAGTTTCAAATGAGCCGCTAGCTCTTGTCTTAGCTATCTTACATTGAGCAACGTGTTTGGCAGAAGGTTGTGAGCCGCATCAGTTTTGTCCGCAAATTATCTCAACAACGCTTTCACCGAAGGGTAAATTACACCATCATAACAGTTGTAAACTAAGTTTGGTGGATGGCTGTTTGAGGTAGTAATAAATTAAATCATCTAGTTAGCATACTGTATATTTTCCGGATGCTTGGATATCGATATATCCTCTAGTTCTTTAAACGCTGTTATGAATTTGAATGTGAGGAGGTACAGGCAGATTGAGGACATTGTTTCTACTTTTCTGTGACTGATCCCCGCGTTTTCAAGGTTCAGCGGGATTTACCAGGGTTACACAGTGTATTGAACAAGAATTGCACAATTATGTGAGTAAAATGCCTAGAACTATCACAGGCTCACCAGTAAACTGATGTTGGCAGACTCAGAATACACGTCCTCTGAAGCCCAGTCTTTGAGGTCGGTTTGCGGTCACGGATGCACCAACTCCACTCAATAAGCATTGGTTGCTAGAATGCCAAATAAACATTTTCCGTGTCCAATCGTTCAGCTTTAGCTAGGCCCTGCCTAGTAAGTCTTAAATTCTTGTAATCAAATTTGACAAATTCATTGCACTCCTAAAAAATTCCTGACAACTCCTCTGCATTTCTGGAAAATTCGACAAACAGACACAAGAAGGTACAAATAAAATGCAGTGATATCTTGCTACCAGCTGTGAGTGTTTTAGTCAAGTACAAAGACATGTATTTCTGTCATCTTCATCGGCGATTTTCTGAAACCTCACCACTCCAAATGTTTTTGTGTCCTATTACTAGGGGAAAACAATCAATTATTTTTTTCGGGCATTATATGCCTGATAGTAATTGCGCCCCAACTATGGTTACCTCTGTGTAGTATCATATTACATCATTGACGGAGGTCATAATTGTAGCTTTTTGTATTAAGTTGTTGTGTTCAATGTAGTTGCATCATACATTGCTTGAGTTCGAGGGCGTCATTTCCAACATTGACCAATAATTTTCCCATCCACCAGGTACAATCAGAACAGAATAGGTTGTGTGTGTCCCGGTTCAGGACAGGCAACCAGAATCAAGTCTGAAGATTGGTCATCTGGTATATGTGCAGGACAGCTCGGTACGTTGTGCCAATTCCATGCATTTGAGACAGCTAAATCGCAGCGTTTCTTATTCAGGCCATCGTCATCAAAATTCGCATTTTTGCGCTGCTTCTATGTAATATTTTGATCGGATTTCTTTCTCTCGTCTATTTGTCCTTTTACTTGGGGCCCGGTGACGCTAAGACAATTGATATCTTAAGCAGTAATTTCTTTCTGCTTATCTTAATTTGTGTTGGGATCCGAAGAACTACGATTAGTAGACTGGCCACCGGGTGAATTTCACAGCCATTAATTAGAGTGGAGCCACATCGCAACTGGCCTAGTAAACAGGTACTTAGGTTCAGAACTTTCTAACGTTCAAGGACTTTCGAGCCATTTGTAAATGTCGATTGAATAGTATACGAAAATAAGAAGCTGCAAGATTCTTTTACATCAGCACTGTGATTCAAGATTAAAACTTACTCAACTAATTAATAAGTTCGTCCTTCTGGTGATGGCGTTTTTGAGCTTAAACAAAGAAGCGCCATATTTCAATTCGTAATCGATATAACTTTGAAACGGCCGAGAATTCATAAAATGACTATGGTCACTTTGTTCCGTCTGTTCCGAAAACTATTTAAAATTTGCGTAAGAAGTTACTGAACGCTTCAGTCATATGGTTTTTCGGTAAATAATCCTCCACGTTACGATATGTTGTCTGTGTCTCAGAGACACACAAGTCTCCGTTTCGTGCTGATGCTTCAAAGCTTCCGAACTTGCCCCCCTATCTGTGGTGTGTCCCCATCATTACCCGAGGACATAAGCTAATAACCCACCAAGCATGAAGTTCCACACAGATAGCTGATGCATGCAAACTTTGGGATTAGAGCCATGAAATTTTTACAGGCAATACGGGTTTGCAAACCGGCCCTTGCAATAAAAGTAGATGGAGTAGTTAATCAATGGACCACCCAATCAACCACCCAGTCGACCAATCAACTACCCAATTTTTAAGTAAATTAATCAATGGTCATCCCTTAGTTGGGCATGTCTTTAAATTTACTCACGTGATGTGTTAAGGAAACAGGAAAATATTCACATGATGACCGATATCCGATGAATGTCCGCTCACCAAAACTGGTCGATGTTGTGATCAATTTTTAAACCCCAGTGGTAAATAAAATGGCAAGTAATAAAAAAACGCCGCATAACCAAATATTAAACGGTCAGTTGATAAACATCAGCATGTTACAATGTGTACCCAATTTAACCATATTACCTCTTCTCCTATTGACTGCTGTTTTCACTGCAAAACATCTAAGCAACGATTAAACCTTCCCAAATGAAAAATGAGATATCCGAGTGTCATCTTGATGTTGTCTGTGGCAGAGCACTTTTCTTGAGTATGTCCACAGCTGAACTCAATTGCTTTCATTTTTCGGACCAATTCTTGCTCACTATCTAATTCAAAACTGCACCAAAGAACGCCGGCTTGGCCTGAATCATTTTGAAAAATATTGCACACCACCGCAATTGATTGGGACATAAGAAATAACTTCCTATCCATAATTCAATCTGCAACCGCTTCGGACGGGAAACAGAGCTATTCAGATGGTGTTGCACAGGAACTGACTTACGTAAACCTCCATCTCGGGCAAGTCAGAAAAAAAACTCTGGGGCTAGATCTTCCTTCTCTGGTCAGAAAAAATTTTGAAGTACTTTATTTCACTAATCTTAATTCTACAAGTCCATTAACCGGCTGCAGCTAACAAAAGACTCTCCAGCAGCTTTAAGATGCCCATGACGGTACTTGACTGGGAAATTCTGACATGCGGGCCGACCTACTGACAGATTCTGTGTCGTTGTTCTATGCGTTGGTCAAACCAAACACACTGCTCAAGCATGATCACTTTCGCTTGTTCAGATGTGGTACTTCAGGTGCGTCAAAAGTGCATTGATAGATAGTAGCAATGTGATCACGTCACACATCAAATATCTGGGGTTCGTATCATATCAAGCCAAAGGATTTGCACTCATTATGAGACCTAATACCTCATCTACTTGCTGTAAAATAAGCGCAGTAATTGCACCCGAGCACGAAGGGGAGTCTTCAAACGAGTGTGATTTTAATAAAAATTCTACGAGGCCCAAAACTTCATACGCATTTCCTGTATGCTTTCTGAATGTAGTACTAAGCTGTACGTTTCCGCTGTCTTTTATTGATGATTTGGTACGCTTCTATATATACACAGAAAATATATTGAAACCATTTATCAGTGCTACATATCTAGAAACATTGAGTAATTATTCCCATTTAGTGAATTTTTTGTTCCTCTTCCTGAGAAGAATATATTTTACAAAAACGTTTCTCATATGATGAAACCAGTCGTGTGTGACAGCTGCAACTGTCCAGCTCGTGGACACACTCTAGTTCAAAAGCAAACAACTAATAAAATAGCATCTCGTTCAATGACATTTTAACTTGAAGTTGTGACGTAAAATAATGTGGACACTCAAGAATGACTGTTGGTGTTTGGTTAATAACTCTTCAAAGATTGCAATGTAAACCAAGATTCATTGCAGCAACGGGATATTAAGGGAATTAGTCGGGTCTGGTTTGTGCCTCTTCCCAGTCCCACGTCTGGCGATCGACATTCGTGCTGTCCGGTTTAACTTGGTAGTGGCTCCTGTAAAATATCGTTCTATAATCTTGGTGAAACGTCCGCTAACACACACGTAGCTGTTGAGTCGGTGAGTCTAGGTATCTATTCTGTGAACGCAATTATCCCAGCCAGAAAGAAGACGTGTGTTTTTGGCCGCTGTGGAGTAATTACTAGTTCCCGAGATATAGCTTTGAATAAATAAACTCTTCTTAATGGCACTAACAAAACTCACGCCTTCTCCTCCTTCACTGAGTTAGTCGATCTTGAAGGCTGTTTTGAGAACATTTGAGGTACCCCAGATCAAATTTTAAGAACTTTTCTTTCTTTTAGCTCTGTTAGATAACGTCTTCATTCAGCAGAGTTCGTTAGAAGTTGAAGTGAGACTGGAAAGCTGTAAGCACTTTCTTTGCGCTAGCATGCTGTTCGAACTTCTCATGAGAAGCACATTAAAAAGGGACTTCCGTTTTTTTCCCGTCAATAAAACAACTTTAGGGTTAGGTCGTAAGAGTTGGATGAACTCGTGTGTGCTGGTTGGCAATAGTCTTTGGACTGGTTTCAACATTTATTCATTTATAGTAGCAGATTTCGTGGAAACCAACTTGCGCACGGAAAAGGGAACACTGGTCGTGGAACTTTCGCGATAAATTTGCTCAGCTTAGTGAAAAAGTCAGCGGTTGTACGCACATGCGTTTTGTTCCTACGACGCGGCATGCACGGTTTTGCCCAAATCATATCGATTAAGAATATCTGAAACACTCTGTTCTGTTCTTAAAAAGACACTAAAAATGGTTTGCCAAGATATTCTGTCCCAAACGTCAGTCATTCCTCAGGTGAGATGGGACACAGATTGACGCATATTGACATTTAAGTCCACGAAACAAATTATTGGATTCAGGAGGCCAGGCTTATGTTGAAATTCTTTGATTCAGTTGCAACTCTAACCATTTAGATGTTTCGGTTTTAAGAATTTCCGGCTTCTCTTCGTGGAAGTCCCGTTTATAAATTGGGGCGCGTTGAACAGTATCCTATTTACGATTACTTTCAGTTAGAGGTTCCCTTTCAACGTTCATCAGAAAACAAATACATCGTCACTGACGTTCCTAAAACTGAAGCTTAATTCAAATATCATGAAAGGCGTAATACCCCAGAAATTTGTGATGGAACTTGTCCACCACATTAGTTACGTAATTGGTCCGGGTAGACTATTCATCGACAACATAAAATTTGAATTAAACTTACTACGGAAGAATTGAGTACAGCAGGACAACTTATTTTATCCTGATCGATTGAAACGTTCAAAGACTGCTTATTCAGTGGCTTTGAAAGTTATCCAGTATTATATCCACCCAAAAACATGTGGCCTACATCCCTAGTTCAAGTGTTCAAAAATTTACCACTGCACCACGAACTTCTGTTTGTTGTTTATGAACGATGGTTAGACATAGTGCTATGGTCACGATTGCTTTTATTCGCGTCCATTCACTGAATATTCTAGCAAAATGCTAATCGGTTACAAGACATCATTATTGCTCGCGAAGGCATCACCTAAGTGAACTTATAAGCCAAAAAAATCACTGAGATGGACTTTAAAGTGAAGTAATTAGAGATCAAGATTACTCCACCAAGCGCGTGGTCGTTTACGCTACGAACGATTAGGTATTCCAGTAGTGTATGTTGGTCCATTACAGTTTCGCAAACCGTAAGTATTTTTCATCTAAATAATACTTGGTCTACATTGGTTGCAATTCGTTGGTTTCAGTCGATATCGGTCTGCAGTGTGATGAGTCCGTGACGTTTTGTCGATCACGGAACGCTGTTTGCCGACGCATTACAGAAAACACAGCGCACGCAACCAGCATTCGTTCAACACAACTATGGCAGAAACCCAGCGATGACACATCAGAACGTCCCATTGAGAACAATGAAGTCGCCATCTGTCAGTGTAAAGAGAATACCGTCCCTGTCTATCAGACGACCCTGAGTTACACAGAATGCTGTGAGTAGAAATTACAAACAGTGAATCTCTCTGTTCTGTCTGGGTATTTAGGTATTTGTGACCCTCTAATAAAAATAGTTAATACCTTCCAATACATAGACCAACTTTGTGTCTCATTCTCGAAATCCACAGGATTGTGTGTAGACAAACACTCTCCCATTTGAGATTTTGTACAGTAGGTGAAACCCATCAATGCCGAAAAGCCGTAGGATCACCTTGCAGCTGTTTCGCAAGCAATATGCATCTGACGAAACTCCAGAGAGTCTTTACCTTGCGACCTTACTGCTAGTAGTTTGAGCACTTAACTGTTTGGCCACAAACAGCCGATCAGCATTGTAATTAACCCTCACTTAGACAGTATTTAGCATCAATCATTCTTCTACCACGGAATCCACCTCACGCAGCCGCGCGTTGACTGGCTCCTCAAGTCAAGATGGAGGTTTCACCCACTGTTGAAGTTCCTAATGCGGAACTTTGAGTAATGCGTAGGTTTGATGATCCCGAATATCAAAACGAAGAATTGGGTCCAAAAGTCTACGGTACTATTCACACAAAGGTAAGCAAAGTTATACAGCAAACCTCAGTTGTCCACGTTCTTGGCGTCAACAAGTGCAAAAGTCTGTCACTGATTGGCACTGCGATCACACGGATCTCACGACAGAGCAAGTCAGGGCAGGCTCACTAAACGGGGCACGAACAGGCATGGGTAAATAGGTCGGATGCGCACATTCACACACACGCACACATGCTAATATACCAGTGTCGGACGGGATGGCCCTTGCGGCAAGTTGAATGGTGGGTACAAATGAGCAAACCAAATGGAGCTCAAAAGTACGTGGGTGGAGTAAGCAAATTAATGGGAGACTTATGATGAGGTCAAGTTTGATTCACTACTCGCTTTATTAAATTCTTCCCCCTTTGAGCTACTTTTGGATTTTTGGTAGTGTGAGGGGATTTTGGAATCTAAAGTCTTCTCACAATACCAACAATTACTCTTAGATTGGATTTTTTTAACTCTTCAATACTATCATTTAAATGCTCTTGAATCTCATTCTCTGACTTTCGCTCTCCGGCCAGTGTGACCTGAACATTTTGTTGGCTCCCCACACATAGCTCTCATTTAACGCCATGCTTGGAGATACTACTCAGTAGTTATTTGACAAGAGATCTTAAACTGGCTTTCTTAAAGGGCGTTTATTCCTGACCACATCGCAGAGTTTGTTCGCAATTTTTTTCTACTCTACAGTTCCAACTTTGCCATTCAATGCGTCTAAGTGTGATTCGTGCTCAAGAGTGAACGGCGTATGTTACGATCTCAATAGTGATGGGATCGGTGATGGGTGTGTCTGCCCACCAGACCTCTCAACCTTCAGAAATCGTTTGGATTCAACCGTTGAATTCTGCACCCAGAGCCACGGTTGGTTCCTGTGTTTTTTATTTTGACATTTTTTGGATGAGAACCGCACGGCTGACTGACATTTTGGAGCATACTAGTTTAGGTTTCAAGGTTTCAAGCTAGAGACTTTTAAGAGTAAAGAATTGGTCTTTTGGAAATATGCTAGTGACGAAAGACGCTATCACACGCTCATTATAGAAACAAATTTCTTTGAATCCTACGCGTATTTCGAATAGGATACTGGCCAAGTTAACACAACATTTTTAAGTGTTAAAGAATAACTAAGGTTATACACCTTACTTATTATTTTGCTTCTGTTATGGAATTCTCATATAAAATACTGGGATCCAGGACACTTAGGATGCTTTCTTAATCCGTTTATTCATAGTAGCTGAACTACCAACGAAACTCATTTTCTGGTGACACTTTTGTCCTACTGTGACTTGAGATGAGATTCCCTGAGTAAGTATGCTCTTCTCGGTCGCGTGGAGAGTACTCAGGCAATTGTGATAAGGTGTTCTCTGTTGATGACGTAGACTGCTCACAATACAACTCTCTGGACATGAATGAAAAAAATCGTATAATGCTCGGTTGTCACCATAATCTTTTTTGTATGTGATAATCAAAGGTTTACGGTCCACAATACGAAAAATAGAACTTGCTATTGCGTCATTGTCTGGCTTAAGATGACTTCCAAACTTCACTCACATTTTCCCGTACATTATTGCACGGCATTTGGTCACTGATTTTGTCGTAGTTTTCAATTGAGATTTCGTTCTGTAAGTGAAGCCAATCTGTGCCGAGAAGCTGAGAAACACTAAGTAATCGTTTCATTCTTACTAAAAATCCTCAGCTGTGCGCACCTCACAAAACTTCAGGGAAGCTCAAACCCCCGACTTCTCGGTCAGTAGCTTGAAGAGTTAACCATTTGCCCACGAGCGGTGGATCATCGTTGTGGTTAAGATAATATAGCACCACGAATCTTTCTATCACGATATCTACGTCCAGTAGTAGGGGTTTAGCTGGGGTTACCTATTCTATTTTTGACTGCCATATCATCACTAATGCGCTTCTTATATACCATGGGGCAGAAATATCTATTATGAGAATGATGATTAGAGGACGAAAGATCCTTCTGTCAGATTGGCAAGGCAGCAACTATATTTGGACCCACCAGACCCAATGCAGTTCAGCGGGATCAAACAAAATCTTGGATGCACATACCTTCTGTTCTCAACGCGAATGTCTCTGAAAGGGGTGACCACCAAAAGTTGCATTCAGAGAAGTTGCTTTGACGGTAAAGATACGGGAAATGTATGGGTGAATATGTTGGACTGCACCAGTTTGCTGTTTTCACGTAGTACGCCCACGTTCCCTGTTAATTTGATTATCTGAAGACTTCCGGAGGTATGGTTGCGTCACCGGCGTTCTCACCAATTTTTGATCTGCTTGGTTATGTCCCAAATCACCGAGCTTTCACTGTAGCATAGAATGCTTGATTTTTCCATCTCCCACTGAAAAATCACTGACCCATGCGGCACACGAATGGCAGTTTTGGTACCTGCAGTCGGATTGCCTCAGAAAAGTAGTTTATAGAAACACTTTCAGCAACCTGAGTATACAGAACTATAGAGCTGTTTTTTCAATGAACGCGGACAAGCAGAGTTTATGGCGGTAGATTTTTTAGGGTATCAGTCAACTTGTAACCTGAAACTTGCACTAAAAATTTAAATATATCTGTTCGCTATGCACGAGTAGCGCTGACAGAAAAGCAGAAATGACTTACATACTTTCGACAAATACCCTCATTTGCAAATCAGTTTGTTTTTGACGGGAACACAGTTGAATCTTTCATTAACGATGTTCTTACTTTTGACATACTCCACAAACACAATAATTTACGACTTCAGTTATTACTTTTAAGGCCCACAGTATTACCTCGGTAATTTTTCGTGCCGATCACATTTATTGTCATGCTTGTTGTAACCTCAGTTACTACGAACTGCTCAGACGGTTTTTTCTCCGTGTGTTACGCACCACATTCCGGTGAGCCGTACGAAGAACTTACTTCTAATCTACTCAGTGGGATGGCCGTTGTCCGCCTAACCCCCTCCACGGGTGGGGATAATGCAGACGTGTTCGGGACAAGCACGGACTACACGCGATCCCACATTTCAGGCTTTAATCCGGAAGCGCTTGTCAGTCGAGGGACAGCGTATCGACACTTTTCTACTACCACACACGTTGACAGCACAAAGCCACAAAGACAAGTAGCGTCTTCATTGTCCCATTCTTGTCAGCTGATTGAATACAAAGCGCTACAGAAAACTCACGCTGATTTGCCATATGGTCGCCTTCGACAATCTGGTGGATTTGGTGAAAAGTCTACGGACTCGGATCAGTTTTGCGTACATTTAAACGTGTGGCAATACCAAACACAGTGTGGCGTTCGCTTGTACCGACTGGGAGTGAGTAATGTTTATTTCGGTATTAATAACATCATCATTCAAAGAATTTTTCAGATTCCCAAGTAATGTTCCTGTTTCCTATGAAGTTATTTGCCAAATCACGCTAAGATTACTGGAGGCAAATTTAGGCACACTCTAGCAGAGGATTTTCTGTAGGATGTGTTTCATAAAAAAACAAGTCCATATTCATCGTTTACGTACGTCATTCACGCATGAACAAGGACAACATATGTCAGACGAGACACACCTGAATTGTGTGTATACCGGCTAGCTTCCGTTTGGCAATCTGGTTACTATAAGTGCCAGATATCTCCTATGGCTGATTTTAGTCGGAACTGAAGCAGAGATAAACGGGGATACTATGCTGGTGAGTAAACTGATTGTGACAATATTATAATTTGTAACCGAATAAAACTTGGTGGATGGCTAAGCGAAGTTTATTAAAATAAGAATTGAACAGGGGTTGCGAACTGCACAACAACCAGTTGTACAGAAGTGCAACCAAAATTTGTGCATTTGTAGTGCGTTGACGGCAGATCAGCGCAAATACTAGTTGATATTGCCAGAACAGCAAAACCAGAAGTAAAATTTCGAGCAAAAAAATTGTGCCCAAACCACACTTTCGACGTCATTACCCCACTTTCATTTAAGTGATCATATTCACCACATTTTTGAAACGCAAATGAGCAATTCGAATGAATTCACCATTAACGATGGAATCCTACTCATCTCTATAGTCAAATATGAAGCAAACGTATATTTAATGTTGGCCGGTACATCATTATTTCATGTGGAAACGAACGATTTTCAGCTCATCAACAGTCACTTAAGGGGAAGCTCCGTGAGAGTGAATAACACATACTCCTGCGTTTTTTATGCAGTCACCTTTCAAATAAGGTTAAATTTATGCACCATTTAAGTGCTGCCTATAACTGATTCAGATTTTTAGCAAGCATATGGGTTAACTAATCTTATTAGTGTATAAGAAGGTTACCACAAGGGGGTAAGAAATCCAACAATATCGATGAAAAATGAAATATACCTGTTACAGCAGAATGGATTCAAAACAGGATTTTCTAGTTTGGACTTCATTTGACACTACCAATGGCTCGGAGAGGCTTGCTTATTGTTGTCTTTTGACACCCAATTAATGAGACAACCTTCGAATAGACAACATCGTTTAAATACCGGTGGATTTTAACGGCTGAAAATGGGCATAATAATTGTTTATTTCCAAGATCATTAGTACAACTACAACCACAACAAGTGTTTGGGCGAGATTTGTGTTTGAAACAGTTGTTTTCGTATTCAACACTGACAAGCACATGGAATGGAAGAGTATTTTTCATGCCGCCGCACATTTAGGTATCGGTCACGCGCTTTTTAAACATGCGGAATAATCTAGCCTTCTTATGTTAAACAGTTAGTGAAAATAAGTTTGTAAGGAGATTTGGCTTTGAGGAAATTTTAGTCTGAACTGATACATTACAGATATGCTCCTCACAAACAGTTTTCTTTCCGCATTCATCTGCAAATGTTTAGCTACACTTACAATGAATGGCCTAACTGTTTGTTTGTGGACAAAAGTTACCAATGACTCTTATTCAATCTAAGGGTCTGTAAAGAGACAGAAGTAGAGATCTTGTTTATTGCAGTTCATACTAACACTTGTGTAGATATACGATGATACCGAATTAAAGGACGTGCAGTCAGTTACTGCGAAATTTTTCTTCCCATAGGCATTATTCAATTCTTTAAAGCCGTTGAAAGATATTGCAGTAGTCTCTCACCTTGCTGAAGGAAAAAATCACAATGCAAGTTTGGTTTTCAAACTTTCACTTAGGAGCTACAGACAACTAGGCGCACATTATTTTTAAACCGACAACGTTTAGAAGCAGGTTTGCTTTAAATGATTTTCTGTAAAACCTGGTCAGTAGTAGCAGTACTCCCCTTGATCCTAACGCTAAACAGTACTAGTGATTGATGAACTTCATCCCCAGAATCTGACCACAACTGGATAACTTGCGCCATGTAATTTATTCTTCCGTCACCAGGTAGTTTGTTTAAATGATCATCGAGCTCCGTCTGAAATCGCATCTGTGTGAGGACGATGCTGCTAGTTTCTTTATGCTCCCAAGTAAACACAACCAACCAAAATAATACCAGTAAAACCCGTACAAACCGTAGTATGCTTTTTTCACCCAATTTGCACTATCCAACGAAGTCCACTGGAAGCATTACAACGTACTTAAGGTACGCCAAAATTCTGGCTGTCTTGCAATATTTCTCCTCGCTGTTCCTAAGGTCTGACACCTTCGGAATCCGACGTCTCAGTTGGTTTTTGGTTTGTTTTCTGGACAACTCTCACCATACGTTGTTGACATTCTGCTCAACCATAATTATTTTCATTTATAAACATTCAATTCCGGCGGATTTCGGTGCGACGAGACGTACTGTTTCCTGTCTAAGTCTATGGTAATCATAGCAATTCCAAGTTGGTAGCGCCCTCAGTGATGTCTCATTTGTTGAGTTTCTAGACGGGCTGAAGTGGTCTGCCAATTACTGGGCACGCTAAAGTAAAAGTGCATTTTTGTGTTACTTCATATTTGACACAGTAAACAAGCATCCTGATATCATTTACCATACCGAAAACGTGTATAAACCATGTAGAATCAAATTCTGATTTCGTTTCAAGTACACTGAACTCACATTATCAAGCAAGAGTGCAAGAAATGGAAACCATTTGCGACTGTTGTAAGAAGTCTTCAGCCCGAATGTCCTTACCGGTTGGGTTGGGTGTTACGTTCAAATAAGACGAAAATCAAACAGAAGTAACAAAAGCATAAAGTTAGATTTTCCGTTCGTACAACGTTGTTTTCAGCGTAAAAGACCAGGAAAGAGATTTCTTTTTGGCACTGGCTGGATTGGATAAAGATAGAGACGATCATTATGTATCTAGAGTAAAAATTAACAAATTGTGTCTGGTGTTCAGGGCAGAATGTTTAGCGGTAAAATCGGATCTGATGATCTATTTTTATAATTTGCAGGCAACACAATCTCGATTTTAATAATAATTGCTAAGAGTATTATTATTAATGGGAAAGTGCATCACGAAAATCCCGATGATAAGATGTTCTGCCTCCCCAGTTGCGCAACGTTCTAGTCTCTAATATGCTGCATAAGAACTTAGGATTACTTAGTATGGTTCTTAAATATGTACACATAAAATAGAATAATGTGGTGATCCAAAAGCTTTATATAAGTAGAATGAGGAAGCTTCAACCAAAATAAATGGGATGCGCAACGAATTTGTACATCAGATCCTCGAGGGTAAACCCCGCATATTTATATGAATCCAGATCCGAATAATTATATCATGAATAATGCGAAAACACTTACTTTTTGTACAAAAGTTAACAGCCAAAGCATAACGTGGTGAGTTAAGATCTTAAAGCCCGAAGGGACAAGGGGATGACCTGTTTTAAAGTATTTACATGGCTCCAGAAAAGCTTCGATGAACGCCTAAACTGATTCAAACGGAATTTCCTCCAGTTGATGTATAAAATTGTTTTGCATTTTCATACGGTTTCCGAATTGATAGTCTGTACAGAGTTTTTGTCCAAATAATCCTAGGGTTTGTTCGATAAACACATTGATATTACTTTTTCACAAGCTGTCTTGGAATAGCCATTTTAAGAAAGTACCGAAAGAGCGAATTTGACGTTCTGCACTTTCGCCAAGGCACACATACCACCTCAGTTTTAGACACCAGTTGCATCGACTGTAGTGGTTCCATTTTAATCTGTGTATTTGGCGTGCCCACAAAAAACAACCTCGATCGTGTGGTTTCAAATGTGAGCCCGAATGCAACGGGCCTACTGGGAGTTTCATAGGTGGCTTCATTTCTTGGATCCGTTTCAGCGCATGCAAAAGGCCTGCCACATACTTATCAGCCGACGTACCGCATGGACCAGTAATATTTCAGTTTTCCAAACGTTAAAAGTGCAAATCATTCTCAGCACCTCCACTACAAAGACCCTTATTTTGACATGAAACAGAAAAGGGGGAACAGTACACTTGCTGCTTTTAGATGAGATGTGTGTTTGGATTCTCTGGACGGGGAGTTCTGTCGCAACATCTTTCCGACTGGGGCGTTCACAGAGGCGTGGTGGGTGGTCTCGGGACTTACTTCACCTTCGCCTTCACTGTTTACAGAGCCATAAGTTTACTACCATCCCAATTAATTTGGAAATCTTTCAGGAAGCGATTAGCTCGACATTCGTATTCCGTTCGTACATATCTCCACCATGGTAGACGCTAGTTCAACATAGTGGCACTAAACTGGTTTGGAAAACAGTAAATAGAAAAGGAAAGTTTAAAAAAACAAAGTTATGTTCCTTATGAAATTGCTGAAGGAAAAGTAGCCTGCATCTCAGGGCATCACTGAATTTGAATGGTCTAAGCATCACATCGGAGTACGGCGGGAAAGTCCAGGCTTCCTTTGTGAACCCAAAGCCACCCAATATGAGCGAAGGACAATAGTACTTCATCTAAGCATTTTAGCTAGAAATTGATATCATACGCGCCACTAGAGCCATCTTGATGCTGCCTCACAGGATTTCCAACCACATGAACGACGGATCACGTGAACCTATCCAGGAGGCCGTGATTATCCCACAGCATCCGGTTAGACTGTAGAACTACTGTGGAGACACCGGTGATGAGACGCCCGATATTCGGGTACGGGAGAGTAAGCTTCTGCAAACACATGGCTCCAAATTCAGAGACATCTCTGTTTCCATGACTGAACTAAGTTGACGAACATCACACATGCCTTGGTAACATGAGCATTAACTTCATTTGTGGTGGAACAATCAAGTCTTTGACCGCTGTCAGGGTGAGTGAACAGGCCTACAAATGCAAATTATTCATTTCGAGGTTTCAGAGGATCACAAGTGAATGAGGAATTACTCGAAGATGTAAACCTCGTGCCTTGACAAGGAACCACCACGGTGGTTTGTGTAAACAATCCTCGAATGAAAGCTCATAGTAGTCCACACAGTCCATACCGTTAGACCAAACCAGACGTAATTTTGATATCTGGATTTATATTTTTCCTGAGATCGCTCTGCATAGTGATAGCAATGTTGAACAGAGAAATGGATAAGGGACTATCTGACTGGCTCCGTTAGTCATGCCGAAGTTTTTGGGTGGGCTGAGGTGGACGGTAATCCTACCAGAATAATGAGAAGGATCTACATTAAGGATGTTTATAAGAATCTTTTTCAGTATATGCAGAAAAGAGAAAAACTTTTACAAATTTGAAAGCTAATTTAGAGAAAAGAGGGCCGCAGTTGTTAGCCAGCGGTGTGGGTGACACCGCTCTTGCTGCTATGTACGTGTGCCTTCCATGTTGTCACGTTTGAGCAAGTCAGTAGCAATAAGTCCATATCCCTATAGTTGAAACTAGGTGTCACACCTACGGTGAGTTATTAGCCCTGGAACTCCGAAACAGGTCCTTGTTCCGAATCAAATTTAAACTCGAAGATGGTAATCAAATTAGCGAAAGGTTTGTTAGGTTCTGTTTTGATATAGATTTCCTTCCGTCAGTAAAGCCATTCTATGCTGAAAAGTCTAGAAGCAAAGTACAGCTGTTTCCTTCGTATTGGGGATCATCAACGGTTCACGTCCGACGAAACTCCAAAGGGTCTTGAACTCACCACCTCCCAGCCACATGTTTCAACTACTAACTGGTAACTAACCCGAGCGGCTGAGCAGAAACGGTCGAAATCTACAGGAAGAGATATACACCAACACTTTCCAAATCTCCTCATACTTCGAACAGGTTCTGTTTATTGAAGCAGCTTCCTTGTGTTCCACACTAAAACAGTTGCTCCCATTTCTTGAGCATTTTCATTCCAGTAAGTTTCTTTTGATGCATTTGCTATAATCTAGTTGACGTCTAATATCCTCGCATTGAGAAGTGTCAGTGATCGTCCCAGATAACAAATATACATTGTGCTCAACTAATATGCATATCCGAAATTCAGATAGACAGAAGCTGTCAGTAGATAAAGTATGTAGATTATTTGCAAGAGCATTCGACTGACCAACCCACTTACTAGACCGCACATTGACGATTGTACTAAGAAAAGAACGAGTTCTGAATATCTGATCTGGAGCGGCTACAAATCTGTCAATTCCATGTGTGCCTGACTAAAGTTTCTACAGCTGGGATCCACATAAGAGTGAACTAGTAAGCGGAGGTTAAGATATAATAATAGGAAAAGATGTGATGAGTTGGCAGTTGCACGTGTCTGCTGATCAGTTCTGTTCTGTGCACTGAATAAGGCTATTAGGCTGATTTCATCACACGATGGCTGATGTGGTACGAAAGTACACAGAGTTCCATTCTTCATGACTGTTTGCCGGCTGAGATACAACTAAGATGCCAAAACTACAGAAGTGGACGATTAGAATCTTCTTTAATCAAATTGTTTGATTAAAAAACCTGATCGGAAAGCAGGCCTTAGGCTGTCGTAGGAGTCCACATTTCAGAGAGGAAACTGACCTGCTTGTTCCAACCTGCTCTTCGCGAGAGCATGTGTTTTCAGACTCTCATCCACTCACCAGCGTGGTAGGCGGGACTTCGTAATTTTTGTATGGACATCCTCCGGCATAGTTCACTAGGTTACTGAAAAGCTCCCACCATCGCACCACAATACGGTACGGTCTTCTATTTTATCACATTATTAATTATTGCTGAAGGTAACCCGTTGATATTCTTTTTGTTCGCTAGCTGTCCAATCCTTTGAAACCAAACTTCCTTCAGGACGGATTTACTGAGCTTCACAATTTGTCTGCCTACTGTTCTCTCAAATTAAATGAATGCGAGTTTTAGCTTTGTGACAGGCAGACGTAACGTCACTCTGTATCTTACAATTCAGCCTATTTCACAACGTCCCTTAGTGCTATTCAGGCAAATACCTAGGTCTCACATTTCTGTGACGATCTAACTTAAAGAAGTATTTCGAGTTTATCCCCCTCAGCGTGAGAAGAATTACTATGTACTTGCATGTGCACTGAACATTATTGAAAAAAATTGCTTACATTCGCATTCTTCTGCGGTTCTAAGGCTGTCCTGTCTGTAAGACCCATAACCTGTCATCTAGATACGCTGACCGCTTTAGAGACATCCTGATTGATTTAATTAGTTTTACGCATTTTTCTGTGTACAAAGAGTTGTGCGAAAGCGTTTCGCACGATAGTATCTACTCCTTGCCGTTTCAACATCGTGTTCATTATCACCCTAAAACCCACTGTCCACTTTTGCATCAACTTATACTAACAGTATAGTACTCATTCTACCGGGTTGCTAACCGAATACGAGATTATCATATTACAACTTAGGAAACAATTTTTTTCATTAACCTCCATTTACTTCTGCCTCATTTTCCACGCCATAGTTGTGTGCTTTCCTTGACCTTACTTGAAAGTTCCATCTTTGATTAGCCAAAATTCACTTCCGAGTGACTTGGGCCGACTTAATTTAGCTGGCTCTTCTGTTGACGTCAACGTAAATGCCGATGCCTATGAAATAATCACTCACTCTTCTCAAAGATTCGCCCAGTCTCAATTTGGTGTTGGCTGCTCAAACCAGAAATTGTACGCTATAAATGATTCTAGTGTGTGATATATTTGGAGGCATCTCGGGAATAATTTAGTGCCGGATCCTCCTAAGGTGTAAAGATTTTTACCTTGAATGGCCAGGTCTCAACTACGTTTGAATCCATTTTGGTCATTTTTACCTGCTGTTAACCTTTTGCAGTGGCCACTTCAGGTAAATTTCCATCAGGACTTGTGTCCAACATAGAGATGTCTCACAGAAAGATCCTTCGCACCAAATTTGTTCATCATAGCACATGAGACATACGTATTCATCGATAAAATGCGCGAAATCAGCTTTGCATGGTACATCAGGTTGACATAAGTCGTCTCGCAGCTTCAGTGGCAGTTGACGCTTTAAATTTGTAATTTGTCCATGAAACGAAACGGACTCATTAACACCTTATATGGAAATGCCTACTGTGTTACTTGCCATTCTGCAGTGCACGACCATGATTTCAAGGGCACATCCAGCTTATCCTCAGTCGCATGGGTACATTTTGACCAACCGGTCACAGCAACACTGCAATACAGATTGCTGTCGTGCAAAGAACGAAGTTAACGAAAGAATCTATTTCTCTGTGACCAATTCCCTTGGTATATATGCCACAAATTTATCTGATACCAGAAACTGCGTGGAAAGGTTGTGTGTAAATCACGAAAGAAAACGAGTAAATAAGTATGGAGAGGGGGTTGAATTTGTGTTACACAAATCAGTGAGTCAGTGGGTCAATAGGTCATGGAAATAATGTCAGACAAGTTCGTGGGACCGAATATTTTGCAGGCCAGCTGGACTTCAGAGGTTGCACAAGTTTCTTTTTCACGCAAAGTTTTGCTCATGTTGTCAGGGGGTCAGATGAAGTGATGTACGTCATAAAGAAAAATTATTTGTTTATATCCCCTACTAGCATGAGTTTTGCTGGTGTACCTTGGGTCCTCTGCCGTCGCGACCGAATGATTTGCGCGGATACTGCAAGCCAGTAAAATAAACAGTTCGCCGACTGTTTAAGAAACCTTTATGGAAACAGTCACTGGTTGTCTGGCAATTATTTGAGTAAAACACTTAGTAACATGTGCTGTGCGCTTCTTCTGAAGAGTTCGAACCGAAAATGGAGGCAGGAACGATCCAAATTCACCATGCTGGGTCCGAAAAAGATCACCATGAAAATCCATAGGTTTAAGACTATTCACTTTTTGAAAATAATACCAGTCAGCTCGACCATCTCGTACTTCTTGTGTTGAAACCTAATGCCAAACGAACTGGATTTAACGATATCCACAAGGTGTACTGAATGGATGGATAAACTGCACATGTACATGAAAAGCTTCTTGTGGTCCAGCACATTTAACTCTCTAACATCTTTATAATACGCTTCTAGAGCTACGAATTTCATCCCTCACAAGCAGAAAGCACTGGAATCGTCATCATGGGTCAAACGCTACTTTTGACCTTCCGTACAAACCCCAATAACATTGACACCCGACCTTTGTTGTTTAGTAAGATGCAGGTCCGTCGAATCCACCCCAGCTAATTGCCCGTGTTAGGATGTACGCAGTAATCGCGCGGTCTTGATAGTGCCTCGGGTGGCCTTTGGACAGGGTTTTGGAGTGTGAAATAGAACAATCTAATTTCTGCGCATCCTATCCTGTTGATACAAAACCTTTGTTGAAGTTCACCGTCTTCGAACACCAGCGGGTATTTTGAAACAAACGCCACAACTGAAATCGACCACAATGAATTTTCGGTATTATATTGATATCCCGGCGTTTCCGCGGCTAACTTAGGAAATTGAATAAAGCAGATGTCAGCGTCATGAACCGAAATGAGTCTAGAGGGGATTTTGAATTGCCATTAGTTCAGACTGTGAGTTTGGATGACCTCATGCGTCGTTCGGTTGTTAAGGTGAACTTCCCTATGGCCGTTTTGCACGAATTTCTATTTATTTGCTAATAAGTTTGACGGTATTTTGATGGGTCACATTTTTTGGAATTTTTACTTGGACCATTTCATAAAAACCATAATCCGTAGCCCACATACCGGTGAGGATTATGCTTAACAATAACGCTTGTT
Organism: Opisthorchis felineus; assembly: GCA_004794785.1. Taxonomy (NCBI): domain Eukaryota; kingdom Metazoa; phylum Platyhelminthes; class Trematoda; order Opisthorchiida; family Opisthorchiidae; genus Opisthorchis; species Opisthorchis felineus. The sequence continues at coordinate 234,811 of SJOL01010174.1, forward strand.
GGGTTTAAAAACCCGACAGTCAGTTAACAGACGGGGAAAAATAATTATAGGTTGCCGATAGCTACAGGATTGCTTTCCAAATCAAACTCAATGGGTGATCTTTGTATTGAAAAGGATACTGACACTTTTTGTCGAATATTTTATCATTTCTACTGCATTATGATACCATATATTTCAAGCTCCCTAAAATTATTTGAGCGAAGTTGGGTATGGAATTATGCATTTAAATTATAGTCTATTAACAGACTAATTGACACAGCGATTGAGTGCAGTGCACCAGAATGGTCGGTGTTCAGTGTGGACATCACAGGATCTAGGAAAACACTATTTGAGTTGTTATTTTTCAACCAAGCTCCTGAATAATGGTTTGATTCCTGGTTGTCAGCAAGGAATTATAGCTGATGTATATTTCTTTGGTCCTTATTTACACCACCAGCGGAATGTCATCCAATATGAGGCTCTTTTGGAAATCCTGGTTAACAGATCCGTTCGCACTCCCAGCCAAGATCTTCAAATTCCCATCAAATGCATCGCCCCAGAACCAAAGCGGTCACCAGAACTGAACACAAGGTGAGACAGTAACCATATTTCGACTGTGAACTTCACAAAGTGAAAATAACGGGTCACTCGTTTAACGTCACTTTCAGAGACACCATCGCTGAACGTTGGTCAGTTATTTTATTCAGAATACCGCTTCGTTTGATGCCAAGTACTCTGAATCTGACGTAAGGACTCGTTACACGTTTTAGTGATGAGTCCAGTCTATACTTAATGGAGAAAGAGTTAATTAGATTAACTAATTAAACAAAGTATGTAATCTATTACAAAATGTTGGGGGAATAATCCCTCAATTAAACCTATTTCCATCTCGATTTTTGAAGTCCGGTAAGGGCCGCCATCCAATAGGGTAAAACTTTTGAGCAACTGAGCCTTTATGTCTCTTACGGATTCGATATTGGGGTAAACCCGCAAAGCAAGTGTTCCAAATGGATACGTATTATCCAAGTCGAGGTCAACGTGTTACGTGGAATCGCCTAGATAAATCATACACTTTATCGAACATCTGTGCACTCGGGCAACCCGGTTTATCACTACACGGCACGCCTCAGTGAAAAACCCATCAAATTATTCGTTTATTTGGCGCCCGTATGCATTAACAAATTCGATTTACTAATTTCAACTGAACACGTATTATAAAAATGCACTTCTAAGACAACATTTTTAGCAAGCATCTGATCTACCATTTTTTGTATCACTATGATGAAGTTCGTCTACAGGTACGAATGAAGATTTTCGTGCCACCAGAGCCACAGCGCAGATAACTCAGTCAACAACGGTGGAATTGCGATTGCTGTCGTCAGCCAACAAAGAGATTGACGTGACAACGGAAGGAACTCCAATTCGGTTAGATATTCTGCTTGTGGACAATACAGGTACGCGTAAAGATAATTTTTGTCCCATTAATGGCAGCGGTTCGGCAAGATTGTGCTACATTTTTCGTACCACAAAACGATCAGTTCAACATACACTGGTTCAGCCTACCACTTATCGTTATTCGTGTAGTTTTCTTTTGAAATTGGCTGTCGAGTGCTATGTGCAAGACTAGCTTTTTTAAGCTTTTGATGTATAACTGAAAAAGCGAACGACTACTAATGAACTTAATGACCTCACGTCTTTTAAGGTGTCGTTGTTAGAAATCACCAAATAATTAGCATAAACTTCCAACTACACTCTAAACTTTAACTACTGTCACTTTTGGAAAAGTCTGCGTTTTTCTGCAAAGCAGGATTTTTATGCATTTATCTCCCAAGTTTGTCGGAAACTGGCTTGAGTTTGAGGGCTAGAGAAGATCCTAGTGCGGCATCAAAATTTGCTGCACTGCGGTTTAAAAGAGTCACATGGTGGATGACTACTGTTTATGTAGCAGAGGTGATTCAGTTGTCTTGCACTCATCCAAATGAAAATAGAATCAGGCAAATTGAGCACTGCGCCTTACGAGACAGTTGTGTGGTGGTCTGAGATCATCTGAATTTAAAGTTCTGTTGGCGGTTCTAATGTCTGGTTCAACTAGGCAGACTTATTTTGGATTCACATGTACTCTCCCAAATCGGTGGTGGCTAGCTTCTAGAAAATTATTCATGTGTAAATTGAAGGTAGCTCGACGGTTAAGGCATAAAAAAACTGATTGGAATGTCTGTGGTTCTACCTCGACCCTGGCATTTCAACTGCTCCTGCCTAAGCTTGGGTAACCTAGCAGTATCTTAGTCATTGTGCTTCTTTTGACTTGCGCAGTTTGCTTTTTCCCAGTCCTCATGAACCAGTAGGCCAACATTCAGTCGTAGATAAGCATATTTTACTCCTGATTTCTAAGCCGGTCGGTCATGTGGCCAGACAGTAATCGCCTGGGTTTATGATGAGGATGCTCGATTGTTGGACTTCAGTCAGAACGCATTTTATTAGATATATCCGGCTGCATGGCCATGAGTGGACTGTGATTCTGATTCGTTTGCTGTTTCCCCTGCCGAACCTACTGTAGTCATCTGAGTAATTTTTATTTATCCGTTCATAGCGTCACTGACGTAAGCTGACATTTATAAGGGTGAGTATAATGATAAACCTGCAAACGAATCGGACTGCATGAATATTCAAATCAGCAACGCGAGCGAGAGAAACTCTGGCTAATGAGCGAATGTCATTCCATCAGGGATAACATTGAAAAACAAAGGAAAAACACTGGTCGCAGTGCAACACGGATACAGGAGAAATGCAAGACTGGTCGAGCGTATACATACATCTAACTCTCTCGACTGAAATCAGGTACAGTTTGTACTAACTCCTAACACATTAAGACTCAAGGGCAACAGAATAATCAGCTTTCTATTGTAGTGGTCTAAAAGTCAAATTCCATGCTATGTATGGTATGGAAAACGTTACTCGTGGTCTTTTATTAATATGCAAAATTATAAATAGTTTGCTGAATAATGATGTCGATGAAGCGGCATGTGCCCATAAGCCCAGTGGATGCAAACACGGGCGGACAAACTTTCAAAGATTAAAAGCGCTGGTGAACTTCAGGCCGGTATTATATGAAAGTGCTTTTAAAAGCATTTTTCTCATTATCGCGGTGCTTTATGTGCAAGTATACAGTTATCTGAACAGAGTACAAAAGTCCTCATTTGGAAATTGCACAAAGTTGCTGGTGTATCTGGTAGTATGCGGGTGCATTTTCAGCCCGGATAACCCACCGTCGAACTTATTTTCAGGACAATACAAGTTTATCACCGTGGAGCAGTGTTACTATAGCAATCGGTCAATTCTATCGGGGAACAAAGAACAGCATATTCTGTTTATTCAAAACGGGTAAGTTCAGCTTTCTTCTTGTTAGCATAATTCATCATTGCAGGGACAGATTAATTTTAGTGACACTGTGGTTGACTTGTGATGCCAAGTGTTTTGAGGAATGTGTCGTACACAATGTAATTTCTCTATATTTGTAATTTTTTCCAGGTTCTTTAAACCGAGACACAGTTTCCTGACTTGTAAGGTGTCTCACTTCACCGCAGTTTTTCTTTAAGTGATAAAAATTGATATTGTGCTGTAAAACATGTAGGGGTGAAGAATACCATTCAACTCACTTTATACTTAGGATTAGATGGTTAGATTTCCCAAGAGCTTGTCGAATACACGACTATACACCTGCATTTCTACTTCGGCGGTGTTCATCCGTACGCCGAAACGGTCCTATCATGACAGTCGACCGAATGGCTTTTCTGTTGTGTTTTTCAACCAAATAGATATTGAGTGTATATTGTTCAAATGTACTATATTCGTTCACATGCCTAGTTGTTATAAGACCAGATTATTATATTGCTCTGTTTACTTGTTTGACCATGTTCGGTTATTAGGTAACAAATTTGTTACTTTCAGTAGACATTAGTCGACTGAATCTATGAACCACTTTTCACCCACTTTTTACTCATCGGTGCACTATAAATATTTCATTCGGATATCAGATAAAGTACGCATCGGCAGTTTCATCAACTTCTTCAACGTATTTTAGAATTTAGCCTCAGTGACAAAATGCCCAATTGTAATCTGATGTATGATGGGTAAGAGTGAGAGGTTCTTTGACCGGATGATTAACCTTTCTGGTGTACTGCGTAGGTTCGTCTTGGTCTCCAAGTCAGTTCGTATGCCGTACCGTAGTAGACCAAATGGAGTACAGGTTTCTGAAAAAAAGTGGAACCGTTTCTGAGTCTCAACGTTTTAATTCAACCCTATAATATGTGCAACAATGTGTAGCGTGACATATACCTAGAAATATATTGTGCAGCATGTATAGCTAATTAGGTGGATGACAAATCGCCATGAATGGGAGAATGTGAGGCACAGCTGCGAAAACAATACCTGACCATTCACTCTTGAAGGACTGACGGCACGGTGTGGGAGATTTACTATGGTCTTCCAAGCGGCGGCATTGCGGCAACGAATCAGTGGTACTGCAGGCAACCATATTGATTGAAGAAATATTCAGAGAGTGATACTGAATTTTAGCAGTGTGGCCTTAATGCCGAGAAGCGTTCTACTGTTCTGCAGGACGCCAGTCAAACTAACAATACCTCAGAATAGAAACATGCAAATAAATTCAGATATTACATGGGTTTAAATTTAGTTGGCACTGTCAACATGTGGTCAGCTTAGTCCATAAAATGAGCTCACTACAACGGCTTTCCACCAAATAATTATTCGTTTTCTACGAGTTATGAAATTAAGAATATCTTGGTTATTTGAGTCTAGTATTATGATGGTCCAGGTATACCATTTTCCGGAAGGTTCGTTTTTTTGCACAATCGAACAACGTGAACTACACACTGCCGATTGGATTAAGAAGGTAAAAAACGGCGGTATAGTATTTGTCCATTTTCAACTGAGGTTTGATTACGACCAACTTTATTAACAACAATAAATTGTTACTCACTTATTCAACAGTATGGCGATAAATTCCATAAATATAGTACACTTATCGATGCTTGGTCCGGATAAGGTTTTTCTGAGGTAAAGTACAGATGATTCAAAAATGATCCTAAAAATGGCAACATCAGATGAGTTCATTTTCAACAGATACCACTTTCAGCCTATCTTAATTAGGTTCATATCTCCAGAGAGGACAAATGAACAAATATAGTTTAGGTTATTTCCCTCACAATATTACTTTTGTTTAATAAGAAGAGGGAGAATATCCAGATAAGACTTAAAAAACTAGAAATGTGAGAGCATAACTAAACACTCAGTCTGAAATTCTCTGAAAAAAATTGGTAATTTTACAGGTGGCCTTCACACTTTAGTGTTTTAAATTGTGTTAACCTTAGCACCGAATTTGCTTCTTATATCATGGCCACCCAGACAATGCCAGCCTTCATGATGCCAGGGAAACTAGTGAGAACTGTGCCAAGCCTGTTTGTTATGAATAGAATTTTATGTAGAGGCCTAATCAACTTCCCCTTATTTGTTAGATTAAACCCGAGACGCTGAGAACGTTTGACAGATTGGATAAATCACCTGTCACTGAAAAGCTTGATGCCTACTCAGTGCTTTTTATGAATTTTTCTTCGTCCTTCTCCCAGGTGTCCGGTTAAGTCCTCAAAACTAATTCCGGTACAATTCACAAACCATCACTTCCCGAGTGCACACATACAGAGCGACCTGTTTGCAGCATTTCGTCTAGGAAAACTGAATTCGGTCTTCTTCCAGTGTCGGCTGATGCTGTGTACAGATCACATTGATTGCAAGCAAGCAAGTATCCTGTTCTTTTTGCAATGACACAATTTGGAAATCTCTCCTAAAATTTGTTGCACTAAACTTCAGTGCGCACAAGCAGGAAGCACCGTACATATCATATTTCCTTCGTTTTCCCCAATCACTGTGCTTTTCTGTAAGCAGCTAGGTACTCTCAATCATTCTTCAATGAATAGAACACAAAGTATCCTTATGTTCCAGAAACTAGACCAAAGTTATCGAAGGGTTTTCGTCTTAAAGTGTTCTGGAATAATGTTGGAACCTAAACATTGCAGTATTGACCCTTTCGTTATATTGCTAATCTGTTGAGCTGAAGTGTAACGGTGACCGTATAACGGTGCACTTAGACGGCAAAACTCATGGTATCTGTTTGAGTACTTCGGTTCCTGCTTTCTCCTGCTAGATGGACCGATTTGCATACCATAAAACGGCAATTTTGTATCCGGAGTTACAGCTGACCGGCTAGCAGGTGAGCAGCTGTGAGTAAAAGTTGTTTTTTATATGACTGGTTGGCCTGACTGTACAGTTTTGGAATATAAAGTTTGAAAACTAAGGACAGAACTATAGTAAGCACTGGTCAAGTCGGTCTGTGGAAGAACTGTTTACGCACGTTTGCGGATCAGCTGCAAAGTTTGATCGGGGGTTAACGTCACTGACCAAACCAGCTCCCCTCATTGCTACCTGTTCCTCCACGGCTTTAAGGAAATATTGTGCAAATTCCAAACAGTCATCTAGTTAGCCCATCAAGTGTAGACTGTTTGCAATCGAGTAATCTATTCTGCTCAGAAGCCTGAGCACTGTGGGAATCATTATGAATCATTGCATGGCGCCTTAAAGAATTGTGTCCGGTTGAAAAAGATGGTGTCATAGTGTTTTGCAATACTTTTTTGTGTACTGGTTTTCACCTACACATTCTTGGAGGAATCCCAACCATACATCTGCCCCAGCTAGCCAAAATGAGCATCACGGGCCCCTCGCGAGCACACCATGAATTTCCGTACCCTCTCGACGATTTCCCCTCAGGACATGCAACCATAGGTATTCGAACGATGAAACACAGTGGTGAGTACCAGACAAAGTAGAACCAAGTAATTGGAACAACACTAATGGTTGGCACGCTATTAGACATTGGAGTCAGGTTCGTCAGCTGATGACCTTGAGACGCAGACAGGGCAAGAAGGACAGTGGTTGGTGTGAAAGTATATCGGATACTGTATGTGTGTAGGCTTGCGGACCTGAGCTTAGGCGTGTGGATAAAGTGCTTTTGCTGGTGGAGGCCAGGGTCACGCAATCCGAAGACAATCGCCCCGGTCATGCAGACAGTTCTGGATTGTGTGGAGCTTGGTTTGTGTGATGGTGCTACGCAAATGGCCGGAAGAGTCAGTGGGACCTATGCTGTGGTGTGCCAATCAAATGGTAGCTGACTGCTCTGCTTCTAGGTACCTTGCTGAGGCTGACATTCTGGACGGCTTATTCCTTCTTTGCGTGAGTTACCGTGTCGCACATACAATATACTCTGCAACGCAGCTGCATGAAAGAGAATATAGTAACATTGTCTAAACGGAACACGGTACTCCTAAGGTTGCTGAGAGCACTTCGACAGTCTACAGCCGATTTCGGCTTTATTGGGCTATTCAGCTAGACGCTCTCCCCGGCTTTCCGTCAATCATATGTTCTACATGAATCTAAGCTGTACGTGCTTAGTGAAATGAACTCATCCGTAAACTAATTTGGTTTGGTGGGAAAGTGTTTCGCCCGAATTGCATACAGTTTCGTTCAACATCATAGTCGAAGAATTCAGCTGGAATTCAGTTGAGTCTTCCACTAAAATCAAATTAGTTTGCAAATGAGTGCATGTCGCGACTTGTATGCAACTTGGATTTAGGGAGAACGTAAGGTTGACGGAAACTTGGTGGCTGTGTCTACCTGATAAGCCGCAAAAACATCAAAGCCGCTCGGGGGCTGCTGAAAAGCTTTCAGCAAGCTTATGAGTAAGGTATTCCGTCTGGAGGATATGCAGCTGTATCTCAAGTATTGTCCCAACTGAAACTTAAAGTAATCTTTGTGAAGCACAACCGGTTGAAAATTGTCGTAAACGAGAGATTCACCTGGGATTCGGTCGAGATTTCGGTTCCAACCAAGTTCATTTACAACTGAGAGTGTATTACGCGAATATGCTAGGATGTCCAGGGAGTAGGCCAACACTCCGCCTTTCAATTTATTGGAACACGGATGTAGATTCGCAAACCAGGTATGAAGCTCGTGGCACAGAACATTCTGCCTGTAGCTTTGTGGAGTCTTTGGTTGTGCCACTCTACTCGCAGGTTCTTTGAATGGGTCGACTTCGTAGAATTTAACCTTGGAAGCTATTACTCTTAGACTGGTGTTCCGGTCGTCTTAATATGACATTCTTGTACTCCTTTTGAATCCTTTGAAAGCACTGTTAATATTGCGTTTCAAATCCAGGTATTTTGTAGTAAAATCGTCAGGTTAACTACAAGAGATTCACCACCTTATTTGAAGAGTGCAGGATGCATACTGCCAAAACCAGGTGCACTGCTGCACTACAGTAGTGAGATTTCAACTAAATCTATTATCAACGGAGAACTGCTATCCAGATGATTGATGTGATTATTCCAGAGTTTTACATCAAGCTGGCCGGCTGAACTGCTCTTCAAGGTGTTAAGCTCATTGATCAAGAAGAAGTTTCTGTGGATGAATTAAGGTTTCATTAATTTTCATCAATTCACCAACATCCGTGCACTTTGAATCAGTCGGCTGGATCAGTTTAGTTAGGATGCATCTGTTTCCTCTAATAAAGGCCTTCACCAGCTCCTGGCTACTCGCTTCATAACAGTTCCCTCTATTTACCTTTAAGCCCTTTACCATCCGACGTTTGGGAGATACGAGTGCGCCTTCATAGTCCTTTGGTTGTGGCGTAGTTTTTTCGTAAGTAACGAGAGCTGTCCTACCCGGTGATATACAGTTTTCTCTGGGCTGTACAGGTGACCTTGTACAGACGGCTTCATAATCGGCTAAAGTGGCTACTTTCACCTTTTTCCACTAGTCCTCTAAATAGTCATTGGTATAATAGTGGTGGCCTAATTCAGAAAGCTTTAAGTCAACTAACCTCAATTTCGTTTGCCAGGTCCTTCGGCGATGACGAATTGAATGAAATTGCGTCATCCGACCCTTTAAAAGTAGATACAAACTTATACGAGTGCCCGCACAGCGCCATTTTTTGAGTTGAGCTGATTACTCCATATGCAGCTATCAGCTTAAGTTGAAGGTCGCAACTGATCGCTAATTGCGACATGATACAGATGTGTCTACGGTCATTTCGCGATTGGTTACCTTCGGGTAAAAAATGTGAGAACTCATAACAGTAGTTTGCACTGCTAAGAAACAAATGATCCTCTGAAGGCACCTGGATAATTCGCTGACCATTATCTGTATACCACAAAACAAACCTAAATAAGCACCGTTTACCACATCAATATGAATTAATATTAATTGGGTAGTCGCACGAAAGTCCTGTGTAGCTCCCATTATGTAAACACTACCAGCTGCTGCGTGAGGATAACTGGATGCCCGAAAACCCAAGTGTGAGAATCTGATTTTGCCTTGAATACGCTGAACTGAGCCCTGGCGATAAAACAACCTACATCGAAAGTGAAAGCAAAGTCTGAGCAAGAGTTACCTTTTGGTTAATTTGATAGGGGACGCATAAGAGAAGTCACGGTGTGGAGCAGCTTTTTTAAAATATTTAAGGTTTCGTTCATGGGCCGAAGTTAAAGGGCTACTGTTGGTCAATCGACCACCAAATTAAGCACGAAAGCATATCTGAAGGGGGTATGAGACGGATTAGATAGGCGAATGACTGAATAGGACACTGATATTAGCTTGAGCCTTTGACTCAAAGATCTGACCCATGATGTTCTAGGAGGATGGAGGGTTCTGCTCTAAAAGCCTTCCTTTTGCCTGTGAGCCAAAAGTCTGAAACTCGAGGAATCTTGTGTCAGAGTCCGAATTACTTTGCTTTTGAATTCTGGCTAGGCCTGCGGGTGCAGTGACTAGGGCGAGGCTACCTGTCTGTTGACACAATAGGTACAGCAGGTGCCTTTAGAGTCTCAATGGGCCTGGTCGTACCTGATAATTTACTTTGGTTACGGTCTACAGACAGTCTACTACAGACTGACTGTAGTGCTTCGTAATTAAACATGACGAAGATAATTGTGAATGAATATTTTGAGTCTGGTTTGTTTCCAAAGGTACCCTGTGATACCCCAAGTTCAACTTTCGGAACATCAATATTGAAGTGGCAGCAGCCCAGTTCCACCATAATGTCACCAGTTGTTACCGAGGATATTTTCAACGAAACGCAAACTGACATCGTGCCGTCCTCCAAAAAACTGTTGATCACGCGTTGGGCACATGTGGAAGTTCATGAAAATGACCGCAATTTCAAAGGTTGGTCAGCAGCTGTAATAATCTTGTTGACGGTTTGCACATTTGTTGTCTTATTCAATTTTAAATGAGATGGCAAGATACTGTAGTGTCTGGCAATTTAGAACTGTGATCATGTTGTGTTCAGTGGTTTTCAGTTATCCAACAGAGTCGTTCAAAATTTGATACCGATGTCTCATCGACATTACCAGAATGCATTTGGGTTTGGAGGTGTTCTTCAGTGTTTGATTGAGTGTTTAAGCTCAAATATCCGGTTCAAATGATACGTCTGAAACGTCTGATTTATACAGGATCCAATACTACCGGTAAGCTTGATCGCAGTATTTTATCACTCGTTTATGATAGATTTACCATATAACAACATGAAGTTGAATATTTTCAGAAAAGTTTGGGAAACAATCAGTAGATTTATTACTAGGCAGCGTCCCGCTTTTGACAAAAAATCTTCTTCAGGACAAGTGACCAGGTTGCGAGTTTTTCCCAGATTTAAAACGGAAGGAGAACCAATCAGTGAACGTAGGCTAAATCGGTGTTGGGTGTCGGCTAAGGAATTTGTTTTCTAGGGTGGGCCAGTAAGTGCCATGACCGATGGTTAACCTACACGGATTTGGGTCCAGCTTTGAGTCTACTTCTTCTGGTTAGCTTCACGTGATGATTCCTCTTGAACCTCGTTTACACATTTCGTCTGTCTGTGTGGATGAGCTGGTGCTACGATAGTCGTTTAAGTGAGATGGATTCTGTGAACTTTGTTAGGGTTGAGATTTTCACTCCATTTCGCTAATGATTCTACGTTTTTTGACAACCTTACACCATCATATGTCAACTCACTTCATTGAAGACCGCTCTCCATACGCTCGCCAGTTCCACATTTTCAATTCTATTCGACCTGTGACGCTTTGTGATTTCCACCACCTCGACCAGTGGCCGCTGAGTTGTGAATCGCACTCCCCGTCTTAGGACTTCCATACTCTCCTGATTTACACTGTCTTTTGTTTAAAGAATGTCCCCACACCACCGAGTCTTCGATCAGCGCATGGTATTCGTCCGCAATCCGTGGTGGTTTGTTTATCCTTCTCTTTTCTTGCCAGTTCTGGGGTGCAGTTCCCTCGCTGTTTGTCTAAAGTATACCTTGGTGTGATAGTTTTATTTAATTTAAGGCACACAGTCGCTATTCATTTCAACCGGGAGGGGATCCTTCAGTCGCATCAAAAATGAACGTGACGTTTTCCCGTCCTGGAACGCTACTCGAATTCTAGTCATGTTCAGCACTCTCCAAATAACCCCTGATGTTCATGCTTTATATGGAATCACTGTTATGCCAATACATTCCTTACTGGGTCTTGATACTGGAGCCAATATTCTTCTCAAATGCTACCTAATCAAACTCATTGGGTTTTCTATTTTTTGAAGTCTTCTGAAAACTTCGATCTGAGCTGCTATTCGGTCGACCAATTCTGTGCACAGCGGTCTCACCCGACTGAACATTGATGATACAATACTAGCATACACGGACTTGTGATGTGTTGATTAGTAGTTTATAACGGTTTCTGTGTCTATTGGCTTCACGCAGAGAGTTGTTTTTAGTTTTCCACTACTCTTATGTCCAGGAAGGGTAGTGTGTCCGAGATAGACTCTATCTCTATTCTAAAGTTGATATGAGGATTCATAGTATTGAGATAGTCGTAGAAGTTGTTGAACTCATCATATTTGATTTTAACAAATGTATCGTCAACGTAGGGAAAAGGGGGCCCAGGCCTTTGTCCGAAATCTCCATATAAACATTAGCGAAAGATGGGGATTTTGGAGATCTCATTGCAGGACTTGTTCTTGTGAGTAAAAAGCTGTTTCAAAAACAATTTGATCAATATTCAATCACGCTCTTATGCCCTTAGTTATTTTATTCACCACGAGCCTTGTTCGTTCCTTAAGTATCTTCTCTGTCGGTAACAACTTCTTGGTCACCACCAAAACATCCCCCTGGGGATGTTTGTGTACATCGATACGACGTCCAAACGAACCCAATCAAAGTTCACAGAATCCCTCTCCCTAACACAACTGTCACATTTCTGGCACATTATCCGTTCAGTTAGCCACTGTGTAACCCCTCTGGATTAGGGACTTTCGGGGCTAATAAACTGACAATAATGGACAGCAGTCTGCTAGTTCACTAAAAGTGTAGTAGCTGTGCCAGTGTGAATCATATCAATGGTGCTGGTGTGTTCGGCTGCTCCACCCGCATCAGTTATGAATCCCCTCTTGCGTTTTGCGCTTTTATGCTGATAGCTTTGGTTGCTTTCACCGCTGGCACTGCTTTACTTTCTACCAGTAGGCTGGTTCGACGCTGAAAGAACCATTGTTCCCAAAATGTTTCGAAACTACGTGCTTACGAATTGCGACATATTATCCGCTGGCAAAATAATCGGAAGGCCATATCTTGCAGAGTGATATCTGGCACGGTTCATCACTGTTTCATCATCCTGGTTTAACTCACTTGTTAAAATTTAAGGAAATGGCAATGGTATTAAAGAATTATAGGGCAATGCTATTAACTGTATTCGAAGAGGTGAACTTCCACTAATTGTCATGGACGAGTCGGAGGTTTTCGTGAGCACGTTTGTTCATTTCTTCATCTTGTGCTGCTGGTTCAAAAGATGTTGCAACTTGAGAAGTGGTTTCCGCTATGGCACTTTATTCTGGGACAGAAATAGCATTCCTGGGGCCTTTTGACACCACAGCCTACCATATTATGGGACAACTGAATGCTTCACACCATTTTACCTCGAAGGTAACTAGGTATACACAGTCAGCCGCCTTTGAATGTCGGTCCATCGTCGATGGCGAATAAATGCCGGTCCTTCAAGAAAACCCCAAGCTCTACTGAAGAATGCTATCTCTGTGAATCACACCGTGTATTTGTGCGTACGCTGAATCTATTTTGGTGGCCTCTGTCATCTCTTTCAGTAGCTCGTCACAGATGGAACTTCTATCAATAAATCTGACTTGTCGCTATCTCAAGACTCGTAAGCCCATGCAAGCGTACCGGCGATAAACACTTGTCTCTCATGTTGGTATAAAAGTCCGTAGTCATAATTCTCTGTTCTTATGATCATCATTTTTAACCGTTTTGGCACTTCACTTGAGGATATCCTGACGGTTCTGCCGATCGCATGGGTGCCGAAGCTTTCTAAGTTATCTCCTCCACATGCACCTAGTTCTGTTCGGTTTTCAATAGATTGAAAATCCTGTGGATTGTCGGCCTGCCTTCTTAAAGTAGCACCGCTTCCAAACTATATTGATACCTGCTGATTATAGAAATCTAAAGAAGGTGTTTCAGCAATGGCTTCCTTTATTTGCCTAGAGGCCCTTCGCTGCAGTTCACCACATTTTCAGCGCGCACTCGTGTACATCAGAAAGCAAACCGGCTGCATTAAACTTGTAAGCCTTGGTAAAAAGGCCATATAATTGACCATGCTGTTCAGCCTGGAGACAGCTCCGGTATCTTTTGGAAGAGACCTAATCTTAATTATAAGGATTTCCTCTGAATCAGCACGCAAACCATTTGATGCTAGCAAACGTTTAAGAAGAGTAGCCGACTCCGTTCTCTACGCTAGCTTATTCGAAGACCGACGAATATCCTGTTCAACACAACGATGGAGGAAACTGAAAGTGTTCCAGTTTGTTTCTGCAGCAGTGTTCCAAATTATCACATCAACTTCTTTACGGATTGCGCCCGGCATTTTATCCGACGCTTGAACAGACCTTTTTGGAATATCTTGCTGGATACCCAGAACCTGAAGGAGGGCCCATCCACCTGAATCGACCTAAAATGCCCTCTTACTGGCAATGCTACGAGGAATTCACTATCTGCCATGAATAAGCTGACATTTTCTGGTAGAACCCGTTTTAACTCAGAAAGATTAAGAGTATTCCTTAAAAGTGGTGCCAGAGAGCAAGCTGTAAACCAACTTATGACTATTATTGTTAATGTACTTTACTTCCATGATCACTGGTAAACCATGATTTAGCGTCATATCTTCCATTATCACCAAAATATACAGGGTATTTTGTTGCCGCATCACATCCACGCTTCTTTCCAATGACTTTATGATGTGTGTTGTTCCGGATTGGTACTTTTGAATCCAAAGGGCGATAAAAACAGGCCTTGGGTATACCGCCAGGGTCTGAAGCTCCCCAGTCCAACGGCGGTGTTGACCTTGAAAAGAGGCTAAGGATTGATTTCCGTCGACAGATTGCAACTCATTCCGTCAACATGACAGTCCAGTAGTTTCGCGGATGGGCTCTTGCAGCAGTCTCACTGCGCATATATTGACACACTGTCTAAGGGATGGCTGAAGGAATCTGAGAAACCCATTTATGATCCCTTCTTAACGGATGCTCAGAATTTTACAGTGGAAGTTTGGGTTGGCTTTCATGTAACTGCTTGCATTACTTAGCAAGGTTCTCCATTGCTGACTTATCTCGGTGGAAAAATTGTAATTATTCAAACATTTCATTAGCTTGGCCAACACAGTACTCCTGAAATTTGGTAGTCACTGTTGTTAGCTCTACACAATCGTTAGTTCCGTTTCATGTGAGCGCACTTATGATGAATTGAGCGGATTTTCCAGCTGCATACCGGAGTTATACCAGCGGGCTTTTGACTCAGTGCAAGGGCACTCAGAATGAGAAAATTATCCTGGCTCTGCTTCTGGAGTTTCCGCCAGTTTGTTTCAGTCAGAAACATTCACTGGTGATGGTAGAGAAGGAATCACTGGATGCATTTCAGCGGCTTACGAGAAAGGTCATTTCTTTGGCAGATAGATCATTATCTAATCGAAATCCAGATACTCTCAGTTAGCAGAGCCAGAAATCTGCTGCTGTTCATAACGGACTGTTCAAAAATTGTCTTTTTCTGACAAATAGCATTGGTGCACTCAAACAAATTGCAATTTAAAACTCAATGCTTCTTAGAGTGTGGGTGAAAGCATCAAACAACCTCAGATTAGAGTCAGTTTTGGCCTTCGGTCTGTCTTCCACCTATTCAGGTGACATTACCATTGCACCGTTGTGGAGTGAAGCGGAGCAGTGCGTCGGTGGATGTGCATTGAGTGATAGCGTGCATGTACTTATACGCCTGGGTGGCCGTTAATCAAGACTAGTAAAGTGATTAGATGATTCCACTGGTTGAGTCTTGAGTTTGTGTTTCAATTATTTAACCGTTGAACTTGGCCAGTCTAAATCTCATCCGTTGGTGGAGGCTCGGTCAGAACATGAAACTGACGTTTCCGCGTTCCAGTATTGCTTGGTTTATGGTGGGCTAGTTAATCTTGGTTTGTTGGTTCCTTAATCTGTGTATTTTGTGTGCTCTGGTTGAGGTTGATGGAAACCGAGGATTTCACCTATCTTTTGGGGTTAAGAAAGGCAAAATCCGTGGCGGATGGTCAAAGAGGTTTCACCAACATTCTAAGTAGTGTCCTGTAAATGGACAGAATCAGGTATCGATTTGTACAGGGCGATCCATTACGTTGGATGCCCGGAACAACTCAGTTATACTACAGTTATACTGCTACATAAAACACGCTACCCAATGCATTTATTGGTTGCAGGCTAGACTGAGTGAAATTTCCTCAACAGAGCTCACCATGAAGTTTGAGTGAAAAACAAGAGTTGACACCCTGTTTACAAGTTAATTTGGATCAACACTTACGCAGCTCATTCGTATCCTACGTGCAGCAGTAAACTTGTCATTAGCGACGCTAGCAGCTCGTTTTTTCGGGTGTATCATCGAAAAGTGTGCAATTTATTACAGGCTCCTGTTATTATTTAAGACTTTCTTTGTTCACGAATAGTTAAACATGGAGGTGGTTTTCTTAATTCAGCTGTGATGTTCTGAATGATTTGCCAGTTCTTAAACAGCCTTCTAACTGTTAATAGATTGCTTACTCATGTAGGTATAAATCTAACATTCCGCCACCGGTGTGACTAACAGGCCGATTTGCCGTTTGCGTTCAAACGCAGTTTCACTCTGTCATTAGCATGTGTTGACAGGAGAAAGCATACAAGACCTGCAGACCACACAATGGCTCAAGCGTGTCACAAATCTGTGCCTAGATTTGCACAGTAAACAGGACATAAATTTGCTCCTTAGGATTCCCCGTAATCTCAAAAGCCCAGAATTAATCAGAAGGAAGTTGCGTGAAGTTTAACAAATACAATTGCCTTCAATTGGCTGTCAGAGGTGTTTGCATTGTATATCATTGACTAACTGTTTGATTCTGGCCTTTTGTGGCCCGCTCAAATATGAAAAATTTAGTTGAATGAAGTCGAACAAAGGGCGGCCGGAAAACTGTCCAACTGATGACAGATGGCAAGCGAGTTTTACCCGTCTATTGAAGTGATTTTTTCCCTTCTGTTTGCTTGTGTGCCAATCTACCGTACGGGAAATTTCATTGAAATATCTCAGAACATCACATTTACACACTTTTCTGAGCATTTCTCAAACAAGCTACTTTTTCTGGCATGTATTAATGACTAAACAAATTGTTGCGTTTTTCTAGGACTTCCATGGGTGTATACTGAGTCACTTTTGATTTACTTCAACAGTCTCTGTAGAGTGACATAAACCGAAAAATTTCGCATTCATGGTGTGGTGCATTGTGAATACCAGTCCTTTTTCACATTGAGATGTACCTGTATTTTTTGAAGAATTGTTGCCACACTTCTTGCAGTTTCATAACATGAGTGTTAAACTGCCTTGGTAGAAGCTACAACTTATTCACTGTCAACTAAATTTGTTCTGAGATGTGTGCATGCTCCCGGTTTCATTCCTCAAGTGGAACGAACCTCTATAGAGTAGTAAGACAATGGGTCCCTTTCAATTTTCACTGAGATACTCGAATATTCACATACGGATAGACGTAATACACTACTCATAGGGTTGCTGAAAACTCTTCGACAGCCCACGAACGGTTTCGCCCTTCTTGGGGCTCATCAGGTAGGCGTAGTCCCCGAGTTTCCGTCAACCTTATGTTCTACCTCAACCCAAATTGCGCGAAATCAGCTGGGTTTCAGGTGAGTGTCCTGTCGAAACCAAATTGGTATGTAAATAAGTGTATGGACATCTCATGAGGAGACGAACAAGTAATAATATGAAAATAGTTATTCGCATGATAACGAGCACTGGTATATACGTTTGAAATTTTTTCGAAATACTAAAATGTGGGATTATGTATTTTGCCGTGGAATAATACAGAAATCAGTGCGTGGCGCCAGCTCTAGGTTGTTTCTAAACATGAACGACTTTGGGATTCAAACTGATGGTAACGGTCAACAGACAGGAACTGGTCGAAAACTAACTTTTCCCAAGGGCCAACATATGCTGGATCATCGTACCTCTTTCCAATAGCTGCTAGGTATCATCTGCAGTGTTGACCTAACAATCGTGATCCAATTTTGAATCTAATCAAGTCACGCGAACCTTCGCGAGCAAACGCACAGTTCCTGAACGCAAGCCAGCTAACGTTCCACAATTTCAGGTTTTGGTTGTTGCGGGATTTTGCAGAATTGTATTGAGCAGAGTAACCAGCAAATTGTGAGCACATGTTTTAGACGCAGCTGAATTTGACGACGGCCTGTTGGCAAACTGGCATTTCTCATGGTGGATAATACAATTACTTGGTAAAGGTGAACAATTTATTCCTGGAAAGTTGCGAGCAAAGCTCTTGCCGGTTTGTTCAGAGAGGCCATGAACTTTTATTTGACTTGTGTTGTATGTAGTTGGCGTAAACCACAGATTTAAATTTGATTTTCTCAAATTGACAATGGCCGAAATTTTCTAAAATTTGCTCACAAAATTGTGTAGAGTTCTGACCCGAAGCAACCGAACTAGAGTGTTCTCTTCGGCAAGAAACTTTCTGCTATAGGAATGTTCACAATTAAACTATGCCTCATCAGAACAGTTAGAATTTCTCCCCGTTGAAATTTGTCCCTACTGAACACTAGACTTCAAGAAGAATGACCATGAGCTGCCACTTCAAAAGCTATTTTCACCTTAGCGGAATACACTCATTTGCAAACAAACCTAGCTTAAACTATCGTTCATGATGTTTTTAAGCAACTGAGTGCGTTGCATCAGGCAGTCTCATGTTTCAGTCGGTACGATATTTGAGATGTCGCGATACATGTATACACGTAACACACTACACATAAGGTTGCTGAAAATTCTTCGATATTCGAGATATCACAATTCGGGTTCAAGTAGAACATAAGGTTGACGGAATCTCGGGGACTGCGCCTACCTGTTGAGCCCCAAGAAGGACAAAACCGGTCCTGGGATGTGGAAGAATTTGCAGCATTCTTGTAAGTAGTGTATTACGTCTACTTTCACCTAATTTTATACTTTGTTTCCATCATTTTGAGTTTGTCTGATGCCGAAGCTGATATAATCGTTTTTTTTATTTTTACGTCACAGACTGCAGACTTTTGAAAACATTTGATATCAGTGGTCATTGTTTTTCTCAACCGTCCTAGATACTTCGAACAAGCACAATGCCGTACTAAGCGGTCTGACGGACACTCAATTTCAACAAATGATCCCCACTGCAATGTCATCTTCAGTATCGTCATCCATGAATTCCAGCTGTCCTTACGCAGTTTGTCTGAACATAAATCAACTCATCTGGATTTCCGTTGGTTTAATCCTGTTACTATTCCTTGTCGGACTACTCATGTTGGTGGTGTACAAAAGAACTCGTTCTCTCAGGCCTAATAAGCATTGTGGCTCACCGTTACGTCTGTCTTCTTCAACGTCCAATATGTATTATCCGGCAAAATCTGTTAATCCACAAATCCCTCGGCAGAAATGTATGAATTCTTTCGGCAGACCCTATCAGTTGTCGGCTGCTGCACTTTATCAAGTTACTCCAGCTGGCTGTAATGAGCCCGTTTGCTACCCAAGTGTTGAAGCACCTGATTATAGTTTTGCCGATGAGAACATATGTTCGCACCATTTGTACAAACACTCAGATATAGAGTCATTTTATGGTAGTGGTCTCCGGAAAAAAAGCTGTGCCGGATATCTGAATCTCACAGTTGATCGAGCTGGTACGAACACCGCTGATCTATATTGCCACTCCAGCCCACCTCAAGCTGAGCATAGGCAACCTAACGCTGAGAGTTGCTCCGCCTCTCCGCTGATTACAGCTGGTCAAGTCCACGAACCAATCGAGCTTCAGTGTGGAGAAATCAAACGTGTACCGGTAAACACACCCTCACTAGGACATAGGCAAGATGTGCGTTTCTGTGATGGAAATTTTCTCAAACTTTCCCCTCGGCAGTTCCCCCCTAATTCCAACCATACAGAGCAAGACGAACTAATGAAAAGGCCCACGAAGCAAGCGAGCCGCACGCTGGAGAAAATGTCTCCTTTGAGCAGCTTTGTCCCTCAGTGTGATCTTATTTTGTTGAATAATTGCACTACTTCCCATTTTCCTGAAGGACAACCACCATCAATTAACTTACCAGTATCCAACAGCATTGAAGATAAACATTGAAAATAAACGACGGAACTGTGCACATCATTTCTTCAGTACTTTATATCTACATACTTCTTATCTGAGAGGCATGTTTTTAAATTTTATAGGTCTCCGTTTATTAATACTGTGTGCCCATCAAACTAGTCTCCATTTGTGTACAGCAAAGGAAATATTTGAAGATGTACATAAGAAGTAGTTATGTGCTGTATTTTGTTAAAACTATCAAATCCGACAAGTGGTTCTTAGTATTCATCTACCGGTATAGATATCCGAAGCGGGTGAATTCACCCGCGTTCCTTAAATGCGGCGAATGCTGACCTCGACCGAATAGGGCTGATTTTAAATGGCCAATCGCAATGGGTAAACACAAGTAAACTCCTTTGTTTTAACATGCTCCCGAACATTAGACAGGTGTCTGCTAGCAGACAATATTGTTTTGCTCTGTTGCTGAGATAAAACAAAAATAACCCCTGTCACTTGTGGAAACGAGTGTCATTTTTCAAGATTTAAAGTTATTGGGCGTGCGAGACATGTTGTCACAGGTGACTTTTGCCTCTTTCGAAGCTAACAGGTAACTATCTGGTCAATCCGGGGTGTAAGTAACTCGCTCTTAGACAGAATATAACATCAGCCCTCTTGCATTCACGAAGTCTACACCAGTTGACCACATGTTGGCTAACTTCTCTGGCAATAACTTTTCAAGTAAAGAAAAGAGTGCCATATCCCGTACAAGTGCTGATTAGCCGATCGTATTCGAAATGCGTAGCCTTCTACTGTCGATCGGAAGTTCAAACCACCCCGGAGATTAGTCAGTATTCTGCTCGTGACGCTCACAAAGGATAAAGCGGCCATAAAATTTCTCTCGTCTTTCTGACACAGATCGACATCACTTACCGGGCGAAAGCTCGATTGGATTTCCAAAAACCCCTTACACCGCCAGTGAAGGTAGCAGACCAACAGAACGTACACGGTTACAAAATACTAGACACGAAAGCAACAGACTTCATTTGCATTGAGTTTTTGAAAAGCGAACATTCTCAAACGTATTTTTAGACTTTCCTGGACGTTCTTTGGATGTTACACAATAACGCACAACGCACACCAAATGCAATAGCGCACTGGAAAGTGGTTCAGTAGTCTCCGGATCAGATACCCATCAGATGTGGTGCGGTTCTTTGGCATGTGGCGAGACACTACGTGCGTGTTTTATCAGCAGCATACACCGTTACGCCAGTACTGTGCAGATTGCATATCATAGAAACTGCTACCAGTTTGCCATGACAGTGGTCTTTCTCCTTCCGGAGGAAGATTTCCGTAGATTTCCTTTGTCTGCTCAGTTGAAACGGGCATCTTATTCTCAACGCATGGAATCGCCCAACTAATTACATCCAATCAAGCGACGCTACATCAACAGCAGCCTTACCGAGTGTTGGCGTTGCTGAACCACCCGTAGGTTGTGGTGGTAGGGAAATGAGGTGGTCCTTGGAAATACACACATCTTCAGAGATAACATTTATCGCTACTCATTGATTTCAGAGCGCGAGCTCAGCCGGCCTATCGGCGAACGCCCATTAGCGTACGGACGTTAAGGCATTCAAACCTGGAAGGTATGCCGACATATAGAAGTTAGGAGGTGAACCAAAGAAAGTGAGAATGTGTTTATTTAAAAAAAAAGTGCGAGAAACATTACGGAAATGATTTCTGCTAACGGAAGTGTAAAGGTGCAATGCAGAAGGGAAGTTGCTTTTTGGTGTAAATGGAGATTGTGAACACAGCGTGTGAGACCTCATGTCTGAGTTGAAACGCTGAGTGACTGGTGAGTCAGCTACGTCCATGAAGTCCCTGAATGCGAGATACTCACCGGCTACCCAGGGAGCAATCAAAGGATAACTTGCAGTTCCTCACCCAGATTCTCGTTTTGAAGAGTCTGACATCGAGATAGTACGACGGAGTACGGGGTTACGGGTTACGCTAAGATTCGGTGAGCAACTAATGAAGCTTGTAAGTTTATTTGGTGGCAGGTACACATCAAGAACTTCCAATGCACAACACGTCAAAAAACTCATGAAACCTTATTCCCCATTCCAGTAGCCTGCCAAGGAGATGATAATGAGGGTCTGGTTTCATGTCCTGCTCGCAGCGGGATGTTAGCCGATATTAGGACAAGTCAAAATGTGGAGCTTTCTGACGTCTTAGAATAACCCCACGTTTTCACGGAGCAGTAAGGTTCATTCACGCTGACCTTCTTAGGGAATAGACTTGGGTTTAAATTTTTTTGTTATCCGATCTCATATGGCCCTATACATATGGACTCATTTATCCGTAAAAAATCGTTCTATTTGGTTTACACCACACTGTTTTTGTAATCCAGATGTAATTGGATTTCAAATTATCACAGTTGTTGCATACATATTGACTAGCAGTTCCCAAAGAAAGAGATTAAATTGCCTACCCCGAAAAGAAGACGACAGCTTCAGGATTTCTGGGAATCGAATTCAAAAAGTTGCAAAGTTTGAACTTTACAAATTAAAAATAACTGACCTCGAAGTTCTAGTCTAACAGTGGATACTACTGATGAGGCATGCGAGTATTATTAGTTTTCTCGTAACTACGCGGCGAAGGGCTTTCCTACTTTCATTTGGTGCCGTGACCAGAATAAGGATGAAGATCCCGTGGCCACAAGATTTTGAGGATGGGGATGTGTGGACCTTCCTGGAGGATTTCGAGGATGTCGCGGAGGCGGCTGGACTGGAGACCGACAGGGGTAAGTTGGCGGCACTGAAGACCCTCCTCAGTGGCCGGGCGAAGGCGTCCCTGGATGTGGCCAGAACGGGCCCGCGGAAGATGGACTGGGCCGCCGCGAAGGAAGCTCTTTCAGCGGAGTTTGACACGCCGGCCGACCGCCAAGAGGCTATGGGGCGGTTCAAGACGTCCAGCCTGCAGCGGTCGTTGGATCGGGCTTTGCCGGAACTGGGCAGAGTGTCGCGCCAGCAGTTGCTGTCCGACCGGTTCATCGAAGGTGTGCAGCCTGCGCTTCATGCCTAGTTGCGGTTGGCAAGGGCGACTGGCCAGTTGAGTGCGGAGAGCTGATGCATCTGGCACGGGAAATGGCCGAGGACCCACTGGCCACGTTGCAGTCGCAATGAAACAGGAATGAGTCAACAGTGGAGACCTGAAGAATAAAGTGGACCAACTGGC